>CM024707.1:27905182-28182995 GCA_014182895.1 Angophora floribunda | reverse complement strand
TATTTCATTTGCTCATATGTAGGATTTTTCGAATCAGGCCTCAAGGCAACAATGAAAGTTCAGTAAAAATGAACCATGTATTGGGTCTGTGTATACTTATGCATGAGATAGGCAAAATCTAACTTTATACGTGGTTTGGACTCAAGTTCATACATGGAAGCCCAATACTTTTTCTTGTTGTTACCAAGCTGGTAAATGAACTCATTGATAAAGTGAACAAAAGAGAACTTTCTAAGCAAGGTGAGACAAGTAAAAGAGAAGCAAGATTTTTTGAAGTACTTTTTTCCAACATTATTTGTAGGATTTGGATAGTGACCGGGATTTTGCATAATTTCTTTATTTTTGGGAATGCTTTTGATCTGTTTTGTTTTCTTAAAACCTGCAATGCAAAATGATAATATGGGATGTGTGAGGTCGGCCCATGTCATAGATGGGCCCATGGCACGATGTTAGCCTGGTTCCATTTTGGGCCTTCAGCCTCGTATATTCACTTAGCAAAACTCCTGAACTTCAAACCCCCAAAAAAACTCCTGAACTTAATTTTTTTTTCCTATTATACCAGATGTCGGAGTTCTGTAAACACATGAACTTAATTAATATTATGAATTATACTCGCTTAAATGATGACATGTAAAACTATTTTGATGTCATCCATAACACTTAAATCTTAGAACATGCAAAATTTCAATTGCTTAAAGAAAGTCAAAATTCAAAATTTTAGATTCACAACTCACCGTTCAAAAATTAATTATATTCTAATTTTATATATTAGATTAGAGTGACCACAGAAGGAAATCTAACCTATATAACTTGCAAGCAATCAAGCTACATGGTCCATGTTTTACATACTAGATTAGAGTGACCATAGAAGGAAATCTAACATACAAAGCTTGCAAGCAATCGAGCTACATCATGCGAGTTTTAACACCACCTTTGTCATAGACATTATCTAAACTTATGACGCATGGTGAAATTCTATTAGTAATCCTTGAAATTCATAGAAGGACTATCTGCGAAATACTTAATTAACTAAGAAAAGATAAAACTAACAATCCTCTATAATTTTGATAGGTATATAGTCACCAAAGCCAAGTATTTGGAATCATCTCTTTGCTGAACTAGGTGAAGAATGGTTTTAGAACTAGCAGATCATCCTCTTGCTGATCATCCTTCAGATGACCATTATATAGATGGCATTTCTTTTTTAAGAGTGTAACTTCTTGGAGAAGTTTCTATATTCTCTTGAGTGATTGTCTAAATAGGTAATCACTATAGATGATTATAATAATGTCGATCTAAATTGAATCACATATTGCGTTCATTTCTTAGGGATTCGATTAGAAAGCAAGAAGTTCGAACTCACGGCCTGATTTTAGCACCCTTACAACCAAACCACTTAGCCTCCCATTCTTGTCACATTGAGACATCGCCTTTCCTTTCTTTTTATTGTGGATATGGCAACATAGATCCATTTTATTAGATAGAACATATTTGACTTTTCAGAGTACTCAATCTATTGAGAATCCAACTTCTCTTCCACTTGACTACATGACATATTGTCATCAATCATGAAACTCGATCAATTCCTTGATTTGGCGGTGCCAACTTGTTTTACTGGTTTACCGAGAGAAAGTATCCGGCAAAAGCGCTTAAGATCTCTGGAGGCAAACCGACCCTCACATGAATCCCTAGGTGATCACCAGTAGGGTTTTGCATCAAGTAAGCAACCTGTGGGATTGGAGGGACCAAAGGGGAGACATAGGCTGCTTCTTCACTCAGGAAACCAACCTTGTGGAATGGAATTCTCGTCCAGTCAGACACGAGGGTCAGCTCCTTTAATGGAGGCAAGGAAGCTGGCGGCCCTTCGAGTGCTTTCATATACGCCGTCACGTATTCATCATTCACAGATCTTTTGGCCTCTCTTATCTTCTCGATTATGTCTGCATGGCTCGATTCGATCAGTTCTCTGGCCGTCAATGCCACCGAGGCGAGCACGTATGCATTGCCGCTGAAACCCTTTGGAAGAGGAGGCGACAGCCTATTCCTTGTGTCCACCGCAAATTGGAGGCACACCAGTGACCCTTTGTGTAGTCCTAAAGCCTTGGTCCTTGCCTGAAGGGCGACAATCCATATAGTATAAGGTTAGGTTTGGATGTTGGAACATGAACGTAGGACGATTCTACTTTTCTTTAAGAAAAAAAAACGGATTCTTTTTCTGTCTTAGAACAGAATGATAAATGTCAAAAACCGTTCGTAAAAAAAGTTACAAGTTACTTGATATCCAGCAATTTCTTCATTACTTATGCGGACTTTTATTAGATTACTTACTCTTTTTTTTGAAAGATTTACAAATTATTAAATTTTCTTCTATTTTACTAATATTTATTTGTCTTTCTGATTGACAGCTTAAATTTACCCACTACATGAATTTACTATCTTTATTTGAGTGATCTGCCAATTTGTTTCAATTAGATTGTCAACTAGTTTTGATTTACCAATCCTCATTTGAATTACTTATTAATCATTATTTATTTTCTACAATTTGGTTAATAAAAGAAAAATAAAACTGGCAAGCAATTCATATAAGGGTAGGTAACCCAAAATTATTTGTTAACTTAAGGTTGGTAATTTCTAAAAGAGTTGGTTAAACTTAAAGATTTACTAAGAAATGGAAATAAAAATTTGTGACCAATAATTAAAGTTGAAAGTCGGTAAGTAACTCAAAATAAAAGTTGATAGCCTGATACTAGGTGGTAATTTGGTGTGAGAGAAGTTGGCAAGTCATGCTGATTAGGTTGGTTATCTCTACAAACAGATAATAATTTTAAGAAGTTGCTAACCAAGACAAATAAGATTTGGTAAATCGATATGAAAGTTGGTAACTAAGAAAAATAATAAATGTTGGTAAGTAACTCAAATGAAAGTTGATAATCCAAAACTACTTAGTTATTTAATTTGATAAAATTTGGTAAATCACTTTTATTTAGATTGGTACTTTCATATAAGAGTTAGAAAATTCAAAGTAATTGGTAAGTTATGCAAATATAATATGGTAAGTTGAGACAAAAATTGTTATTTTACAAACTATCAAACAAAAGTAGGTAATTTCAAAATGTGTTGGTAGCTAATCAACAAGTTACAATGGAAAAAAGTCCACGGTTACTTTTTTTTTTAACTAACATTTTTGACACCTACCAACATTTATTGGAATTTATCGGTATGGAAAAAAATCCTCATTTTTGGACATGAACAAAAATGGAATATCTGCTACAACACTATTATATAAGAATGTTTTAATTAGACTCTTTATTGTAATTACAATTCAAGATAAATGAAGAACAATTAAGACCTAAATCTTCTTTTTATTTTAATTAATTTTGTCCACCGTCATGTATAATTAAAATGAGTTTGTTCAGTATCTATTATGTGCAATATGTAGCTCTCAAGTATAGTAATGTTATCTTGCTAGTATGGTCAATTAGTTAGATTTATTGTTCTTGCTTCCCCATATCTTTTTCGGATTTGTCATTGGAAACCTAATCCTTAGCAGAATTAGATGTCACAACCAGCTATTAGTGTGTAAAATGCGCATTATTAGGCTCCATATGAATTATTGAAAATGAATAATTTAAAAGAAACTTTCTTGAAAATGATAGTTTGTTTAGCTTGAAATAATTAGTTAATGGAAATTTTTTATTATTATCGACAACTTATATCTAAGCATTTTTTAAAACAATGAAAATATTTTTTATTTATTTATTCTTATACACTATACAAGAAATCAATTTTAACAAAAAGTATTTTGCACATCATTTTTGTAAAACAAATGGAGTATAAGAGATCCATAAATTTTAGGATGAACAAACATCATTTTTATTTGTTCTCTGTAGCCTTAACTTCATGATAAATTGTGCGAGAACTAACATGATAAGAGCAACAACAAATTTATCAGCAGCAAAAATACACATAAGGTCTAAAAATGAGGAAGATTAAGGAAAATATACCTTCCACAGGTGAGCTGAAACCAACTCAAAGGTTGAACATGAGAAGCTGCTGTTCATCCCCTTGCACATCTCCCTCTTTAAGCTTTCCATGAACTCCCCACGCAAATCAAAAGTCTTGAGAACCAAACTCGAACTCTTTACATCAGACAAGATGTTTTGATTCACGGTCGATTGCATTATCAATTGATATAAATGATCTATAGCAGCAGCACTTTTCACCGGGTTAGCGATTGCCACTTGTTTCTGAGGATTCAGAAGCAATAGCCTACCTCGGTTATGCACCGGCATATTAATCTCAAGACGATGTCCCTTTTCTTTCATAACGGCAGAATTTGAAGACCAGGCATGAAGAAAGTCATATGCGGCAGGTCCGTCGAATAATGAATGGCTCGTACCCAACCCTATGGAATAGCCTCCGCATTCAAATTGAGTCACCTGCATAACCATGGTTACAGTTTGCTGCTACACTTACTCTAAAGGGCACACTAAATCAAATTGTTGGACCGTTCATACGAATTGATCCAATCAAACCTCATCTATATACACTTCAAAGCCCTTACATGCCTGTATTTGTTGTCATTAAATACAACAGTAAGTACATTGAAACCCTAATGTTTGTGGCATAACTAACTGACGTCTAAATCTTTTACACGGTGCCCTGACCTTGCTAAGGGAGAGATCAATGTTGAAAGAGAATTCTAATATCTTGATCTGCTGAAGCTCAAAAGATTTAATACACTCACCTGAGCAACAACTAAAGGCATCTTGGACAAGTTCCCATCAAAGTCAGGCTTATAGACCAACTTCTCAAAGAACTCGTTGTACTGTGAAAGGTCTCCAAGATCTGAAACCTTCGCTTGAGCAACAGCTTCAGCTAAAACCACACCTTCGTTGTTGCACCAAAGATTGAGCTTCCCATCTTCTGGGTTCAAGCACAGCCTACCAGCAGCTGGATGCCACACTGATAACGTCTCTTCTAGGTCAAGTCTTAAGGTATCAAACACACGATCAAGTGAAATTTTATTCTTGGAAAAGTTACTATTGAGAGGTGGTTTATAAAAGAAGACCAAGTACACGAGAGCTGGACACTGTCTGTCCAGGTTAGAGAGACTGAGGAGCTTTGGAGGTTGCAATGTTTTCGGTCGTACAATGATTGTCCTTCTAATTGAGACACTCAAATGATGGCTCTCATGTGGGGTGGCCATGGAACTTGTAGCTTTGAGAATGGCTGATCTGTAATGTTTTCTCGGTCTTTTGTGAATGAAAGAAAAGAGGAGTCTCTGTATATAAAGAGGAGAGAGGCTAGAGATTCCATGAGGGTCATGAACCCCACTTGCACCTGTCTTCTGCAATTTTTTTATTATCCATTGAAATGGGATTGAGTTAGGGATTGTGAGTTAGGCTTTTATAAACTCAAATGAAAGCTTTGCATGGAGCTGTTCAGGAAGAGGGCAATTCCATATATATAATTGCTTGACCATGTTATCTGGATCACACTGGATTAGTAGATCGATGAAAATGACCTGCTAACCTTTGTCTATCTATGTTGCGAACTTAATAGATGAAACCAAGATCAAATTGGTCCACACATCATGCTTTTGTGAATCATTAATTTCTGGCTATACATGTGATGCACAATTCCGGAATCCGGTTAGCCTCTCCCATTTCATGGAGAAAACATATTACATATATTCATCAATTCGGTCGCTGAAAAATGATGGATAAGATCAATTGTTGTACATGATATATACTTAGTTTGTCCTTGGGAGTGAGATACAACGTATGAATCTCACTTGATTTATAGATTGAGTTTATGTTGTATGTACTCATTTTTCGTGAACTAATTATAACGAGAGATATCAATTCTAGTAAATCAAACACATTTAATTATATTTTATTCTTGCATTTCTAAGAAATTTAGGAGTGGTTTAAGAATTCGGTCAAGATAGAATAAAGTAGCAGGTAAGCTTTTAAGAAATGGGGACATAAAACACATTACCGCAACGGCTTAATTACTAATAAACCTAATGACTAATCGTAACTTAAGATATATACAGGGTAATTATCTGACTTCATTATAAAATTCATTGCTCTTTGATCCATAAATGCAAATGCGAATGTCTCCTTTCCCTCCATGAAACCTGCTTTTGTTCCTAGCCACATGAAGATCTAGAGCTCTCTACACGTGCGACAAAACAACAAAATTGCCAGTTGCAACTCACCTTCAATCAACAAATTTTCTCTAACAAAGATAGTGATTTTTCTAGAATAAAAAAGTGGCTTTTCTCTTTTTTTCACAGTTCAAAAAGTTGAGACATGACACAAGCTTCTGTATTCGTGTCCTTTAGGAAAATGACCGAAAATGGAGGCAGAACGCATATATTATGAGTAATCATCTGATGCCAGAATTCTATGTCTTAGGTTTAACGGTGAAAACCCCATGCATAATTTAATACAATTTTCTGCAATAATGATTATTTGATGAAGCTTCAGTATTCCAGCTTTTCTTGTGCACTTGGAGCTTAGTCACTTCAACTTTAATTCTCAAGCTTTGCCTATAACAACTCTACGACCTCAAATTGGAGGTCAACTTTATCTCTGAATTTTTGTTAAGTCAGAAAGCATAGTGAAAATGAAGAACTTGATGGCTTTTGGACTTTAAAAAAAGAAGGAAAAAAAAAACCCGGTTCAGAGTAAAAGGCAAAACAGCTCATTTTCTCATGATACTAACAGTGGTTGTTGCAGGTGGATGATGGCTTTTGCTTCTACAAAAAAAGAAAGAACGAGACAAGGATGTCTGGAAAAATTAACCTGTGCGCTGAGGGAGATATGTTAGGGTTTTGGACAAATTTCAAAGGCACAAGATGAATCTAATAATGCAAGCTTCTTTATCACGTCTCGTGAAGAAAGGACAAGCATGGAACGGGTCCACATTTCAGTAGGAATCAAACTCATGATTAAAACATGCGTCTAAAAATCTGCAAGCATGAACTAACTCCAGCGTAAATCTAATTCAGTGTGAAAAAACCTTATCGTTAATGAAGAAGACAACTCAGGTCTATCATCTTTTCTTTCTCCTTGTATAATATTTAGATTTTAAAACACCATACTGATGAAAGGATGAAAAAGTGACATTGCTGCTGGGTGTCCATGATCCTGTCAATCCTTTCAAATGGCAGAAGTATTGAGATGTATAACATGATAAAGGTAGCATGCTAAGCATTTGGGTGGAAAGATAAATTGATAACGATCTAAAAAACTATATATATATATATATATAAATTGAGATAGAGGAACAAAGCTTGCATGATGTGGGAAGTTTGAAAATTCGAAACGGATCAGAAGAAACAGAGGAGAGAAAATAAACTTTGTTCTGAGACAACAAAAGAAAAGCAGAAAAGCTTGATCAGGAACAGAAGATAAGTGGGCTGATTTTGCTGGAACCACAGGTTGGCAACTTGGCATGTCCCCCGGAAGAAGTTGGGGTGTAAGATTGAAGGAGAAGCATGCGTAAAGGTTGAAACCCTCGCCAGTTTGTCTCTTGTTGTCTCCACTTTCCCAGCATTTTGCCTCATTTCCTGGTTTTACCTTTGCCGTTGCTTTACTCCTTTTTCTCTCCTCTACACTTTTCTTTTCCACTCTCTCCATTATTTAACCAAAAAAAGATGATCCACCACTATGTAACCATTACATTATTTTATTTCTAATAGGTTCCATGTCTTCTAGGGTGTGCAAGTGAGCATAAGTTCTCGGCGCAGCTTTAGCAATCTCTTGCATATTTTATCTTACTATGCCTTGGAATCTTCCTTGACGATCACTTGTCTTTCGGTGCAAAAATCAAGATTTTATCAGAAGTAGTGCAGGCTATAATAAAAATATTGAAGGATGCCTACCATGTTGAGAGCTTATAGAGTTGTACACCACGAAATGTGAATTCTCTTTGGTTCCTTTTCGTCTGTGACCTTTTTGACTTTTGTTCAGGGAGAGTAGCAGGCACCAAAAGTCAAAATTCTCTGCCAATTATTAGTCACCTTTAGATATTAGAAGGGAATGAATCCAAGGAGGGAGAAAATGTTGGGTGCGTTTGGTTTAGCATATGCAAGAGGCTTTGAGTCAAATACAAATGCTGAAAGCCCAAAGCTACTTGGGGAAATGCAATTGTATTTGGTAAAATTTCTTTGCAAATGGACTTTGAATTGAATATTCGTTTGGTAAAAAAAACTTTCACAATAGGCTTTGATAGGTATTATAGGTATATATATATTTTTTGAAAAATTGGACTAAACCCTTCGCTGGACCTGCGAAGGGCTACGGCCGCCCGACCTTGGGCAACCCTTGGCGAGGGTCGCTCGACCCAAGGGCCATGTGACCCAGGCGACCACCACTTGGGTCTTGCGGCCCTCGCCTAGGTCTCGCGAGGGTCTCGCAACCACCGGCCACCGACGTGTGACCCTCGCAAGACCCAAGCGAGGGCTGCCTGCAGCTGCGAGACCCAGGCGGCGGTCGCTTGGGTCGTGTGACCTAGCCGATGGCCACTTGAGGTCCGGCAACCTCTGGCGGCCCTTGGCTGGGTTGCGCGACCTCAGCCGACTCGTTGGCGCTCATAGCCCTTCGTTAGATCGGCAGGGTTGCCTCATTTTTCAATTAAAAAAAAATTAATCAGGGGCAAAATTGGAAATATGAAGACTTAGTGAGGGTAGTTTTGGAAGGGAAAAAATAATTTCAGCATTCTGAAGGCTATTTGAAAGCTAAAAGCTAGCTTCAAAGTTGAACTAAACGGTTCATCATTTCCCCAAGGGACTTTAAGGCCTGAAAGCCCCTTGGAAATGCTGAACCAAATGCACCCGTTGTTACATAGAGAGGTTACGTTAATATTTGGGCAATGATTTGCTCCAAAATAATTTGAAAGCTAAAAGCTAGCTTCAAAGTTGAACTAAACGGTTCATCATTTCCCCAAGGGACTTTAAGGCCTGAAAGCCCCTTGGAAATGCTGAACCAAATGCACCCGTTGTTACATAGGGAGGTTACGTTAATATTTGGGCAATGATTTGCTCCAAAATAGTTTTTAACTTAGAGAGAGAGAGAGGGGGGGGGATGATTTGCTCCATTATAGTTTTTAACTTAGAGAGAGAGAGATTCTCAATGTTTGTTGGTGACTTCTTACAATGAGGAAATTTTTTTCCAAAAAGTCTTAATTTATTGTACAATCGTCAATTCAATTGTAAACTTTCTAAATTGACCAATATAGTTATAAGCTTTTGATGATTTTTTTAATATACTCTATCCTATCAATTTAGGCTTGAAATTGCTCATATGGCAGTTCAATCAACATTGCTTGTCTTATGTGGCATACATGGTGGTTGACTTGGATCATATTAAGTTAAAAAATGTCATTTTGCATATTTTTAAATTTTTAAATTTTCCTTTTTTTCCTCTATTAAGGTATTCATCATCCTCTCCGTAGATCAAAAAGGCCTCATCGATGACTAATGAGGGTCGTTGACCATAGGTGAGGGCTAGTGTGAGGGCCGCAATGTCCTTGCATGCGGCAAGCAAGGGCGTTGGACATTGTCGAGGCCTTCTGCTAGTCAAGAATCTAGGAAGATGAAAGAAAAAAATGAAAAAGAAAATAAAAGAAAAATATTAAAAAATTTAATTTTTTTTTAAAATGACGTCATTTTGAGTCCCATCAAACACATCATATGGCTAGCCGTCCCACATGGTGAGAACTTGGATCTGATCTCAACTAACATTACTCCTTAAACAAACAGTAAAAGACTCATTTTCTTATTCAAAATTGATAAGATATGGCATAACTAGATGTCATGTTACCTAAATTGGGCAGGTTGAGCTCTCAAACTTGTGCCCATAGAAAATCCGATCTAAGTTCCAAATTCTGGTGACCAGGCAAGCAAGAAATGATTGAAATACTTTTCGCGTAAAAAGTTGGGCTTTTGCCCGTTAGTGAGCAGAGGAGCTTTCGGCCATAAGAATTATAGTGCCCCTAATGGGTTTTTCCCCATTTATCGAGAGATTTTTTGCCAGTTTTTTTAAAGAATGTTGTGTGAGCTATTGGATGTGAATGGCATTAGAAATATTGAGAATGTTTGAGAAATTTGAGTGAGGTTAATAAATAGATTACATAGACTGAACAACGTTTTTTTTGGTAGGGAAAAAAAAAAGGTTGATGACCGAACAAAGTAAAGTTGATGTCTATTTTATCTCTTTTTTCTATTTATTTTACTGTTTGATCGCTTCTTTTTCGCAACAATCTCCTAGTAAAATTTGAATTATGGGGGTCAATTTTGCATATGTACATCAAATTATAGAAGCGAAGTTATCAACTTCAGACAGAAGCTCGTACACAGCATCCAAGAGCAACTGTCAAGTCTTGTGCTAGCTTATACATTCGAAAGGTGCTTCAAATTAGTAAGGAATTGATGCTGACAGACTGGAATTACAAAACATCTCCATAACAACAAACTTCTAGCTTTGGAACACTTCAACAGGGTTCCCAGTCTAATTTCTATCTTGGTTTTACAAAGATCCGCAACTATTAATCACCAAGTCCTTCAAAGAATCTAAGCTGTCGAGGCCTTCAGTTGGGCCTAGTTCTGGAGATGATGCAGACCCTGTAGATTTCTCAACTTTGATAAGTTCGGTAATCACTCTAATGCATTGCAATTGGAAATAACCAGGCGCATCAAGGATTTTAGTTTCCCCAGACCCTGAATGTTGACCAGTCTACTCAATCGAAACAGGATTAGACATTGCGGATTCTTCAGGCGGGATAGATCTGGGGTTTTCACGAGGAACTCGCATTCACCGATTCCTAACTCCCCGAGTTCTCCAAGTCTCCGAGTACTGGGAAGTGTGGCATTGAATGTACGCAAATGTAGAGAAACTACATATTCTTCAAGTTGGAAAAATATGGCAATGCCGCGACCCCATGATGTCCTAATGTCGATAAACTAGGTGGAAGTTAATGGACTTTGAGATTTCCTCAGGCTAAAGAAATTTCTTTGGAGGATTGTATGGACCATGCAAATCTAGGTAATCTAAATTAACTAGCTTCAAGAGGGCTGGCACAGATGGAAAGCTACAAGCATCACAAGAGAGATGGACCAAACTTGAGGGAAGCTCCGGCAAATGCCGAAGTTTGAGGCAACCCTCCAATTCAAGTGTTTGTAGATGAGCGAGATAGCTGATCATCGCGGCAATCCACAAATACATGTGTATGACAAGTGCATGATCCCCAAATAGCAGAGCCTTCTGACTTCATTAGGGATGTTAGAATATGTCTCAAGTTTGAGTCTTAAAAGGAAAGTTTTCTTATTCAATTAGGTTTCGTATTTTAAATAGGTTTAATTTGAGCCTAAAAAGGAAAGTTTTCCAATTCAAGTAGGTTTCCTATTTTGAATAGGTTTCTCAATTGAATGGTTTTCCAAATTGAAGAGGTTTCCTAAAAAGTGGTGTCCTACTTTAGATTTGATTATTGCAAGAAGTTGAGACAAAAATAGTTTAAGCTTTTCAAAGCCACCTTTTGTAATCCTTGATTTTTATAATGGATTTTGCTTCTCCTCTCCATGTGGCTTTTCTCACAAGAGCTTCCACTTAAATTCTGGTGTTCTTTTATTCTTCTCAATTCTTATTTCGTTTTCGTTTTTGCATCTACCCATAATAATCTGGTATCGAGCTTAGGGTTTTCTCAATCTTCAGTTCAACGACAAAATTTGATATTGAGAAGTTTGATGGGAGCAGCAGTTTCAACCTATGGCAGGTTTGTATGTTGGTTGTTTTTATGCAGCAGGATTTGAAGAAAACTCTGTTTGGAAAATGGAAGAAACTAGAAAGCACGTTAGAAGAAACTTGGGAAGAATTGGAATAAAAACACTATTTGCTAGTTAGTGTGCGTCACGAATGAAGTTTTGTAGGAGGTATTAGATTAGAAAATAGCAACATATTTATGGAATAAATTGAAGAGTATTTTTTTGACAAAATCCATCACTAATCGATTGAGGCTCAAGCAGTGACTTTTCACTCTTCGTATGTATGGCTGAAACTGAAAGTGAAGTTGTGAAGATTATGAGAGGTTCATTTTTGTTGATGAAATGACTAAAAATTAGCACATTGTACCAGCTACAAGGCACTACAATTAGTGATTTAGCTATAGTCCCATCCGCTATGATAGAATTAGACAACACTAAATTATGGCTAGTGAGATTATGCCATATGATTATTAGAGGGTAAGAGGAGCTGAGTAAGAGAAGTTTTTTGTGAGGTTAGAAGATTGGAAAAGTGGATACATTAATAGGCTTGGACTTAGGTTCCCTCTTAGTGATCTCCCTAGGCAAAATGTATCAAGCTTCTGCTGTGTGCTCCTAACAAATTAATATCAAAGAGCTGATGGTTTGTTCCGGTGTTTGGTGGATGAAGTTAGACGTAATTTCCGTGTAGTGGGCATTGTGGTATAACAATGAAGGCTCGGTGGTTGAAGGTGTGATTTCTGGGCAATGGGCATTATGGTTTAACAATCAGGCCTGATGGCAAAAGGTGTAATTTTTTAGCAGTGGGTATTGTAGTGTAACAATTGAGGTCTGGTGGTAGAAGGCGTAGTTTTCGGGTGGTGAGCATTATGGTGTAATAATGTAGGCCGGGTAGCAAAAGGCTTAATTTTTCCGAGCGGTGGGCATTGTGATGTAACAATATAAACTCGATGGAAAACTTCATATCTTGATGCAAAAACATACCTGAATTAAGGGGGAGCTCACATGTGAGAAGAAAATTGTTTGTTGTTTATATAGAATTCAAGCCAAGTGATTGTAACTTGATTTAAACATCAAGCCAAGGTGGAGATTGTTAGAATATATCTCAAGTTTGAGGCCGAAATGATAAGTTTCCTAATTTAATTAGGTTTCCTATTTTAAATAGGTTTAGTTTGAGTCCAAAAAGGAAAATTTCCTAATTGAAGTGAGTTTCCTAATTGAATGGTTTTCTTAGTTGAAGAAGTTTTCCTTAAAAGAGGTTTCTTACTTTTAGAATTGACTATTGCCTATATATATATATATGAAGATGAGATAGAAAGAGCTTTAAGCCTTTTAGAGCCGTCTTTTGTAACCCTTGATTTCTATAATGGATTTTGCTTCTCCTCTTTCCGTGGTCTTTTCCCACAAGGATTTTCACTTAAATTCTAGTGTTCTTTTATTCTTCTTAATTCCTATTTCATTGTCATTTCTGCATCCGCCCATATCAAGGGATCTAACCCCTTAGAAACAGAACCCTCCGCATACTACTCTTGAGCATCTCAACCAATTTGATGGTGTCTGATAACCCTCTTATCTTTATATAGTCGATCCTGACCACTTTCAGTTTCTTCAGATTCCCAATTGAATCGGGCATATTGACTATGCCTGATGATGACAAATGCAACTCCACCAATGCTCCTAATTCCCTGAGTGAGCATGGAAGTTCCTTTATCAGAGAGCATCCGCTTAGAGACAAATGCGTAGGCTTCGCTAGTCCACCAATTAAGCATGAAAGTTCTTCGATTCTCGCATTTTCTATCTTTAGACTTGACAAAGACTTTAGATTGCCAGCCGTCTAGGGAACTTTGGACAGATCCTAATCTTTAGAGGCAAGGTAAGCTCCGTTAAAGGTTCTAGAGAATCGATTTCCTCAAGCCTTGCAGCGCGCGACATCCCTCTAGAATCAAAGTCCCAAGATGTTTGACCTCCCCTACAGAACAGTCGATAGCAGTTAAATTGCGACAGATATCAAGAATCAATATCTCCAAGGACACAAACTTTGAGAGGTCAGGTGTCCTGGTTCAGCATCTGCACCATGACGAATCCAGGACACTCCATCTGCAGAAGAATTGAAAGTTGAAAAAGGATGAGAGACATTTCGGCACAACGACAGGGCAGGGAATGGAAAGAGAAGTAAAGAGTGAGGGTGAACTATACCTTGATTTCTCTCCATCCTCCCCCTGTTGTGTTGCTCCACGACAGGTCAAGCACAACCAAGTTATTAAGGTAAAAGTTTGTGGCTGGAAATTCAGGAGGACGGTAACACCAAGAAAGCCATCTTAGCTTAGAAAGAAGGTTTTTGCAGGTGGCCTTCTGAGAAATAAAGAGGAGCACCGTGTTAGGTTACAGAGTTAGGACTTTGGACTAACCAAAATCATCTCTGGAGTGAATATTCTGTTGAACCCTTCACTAGAATATTGGGAAATAGAAAAGCATTGAAAGAGGAAGGTGAACAGATATAAGTTCCTGTTGTCCACTCGCCTGCAGAGGGTTTATGCTAGTTATGAGTTAGGTCGTTTAAACTTTCATTTGATCGTTAAGTGATTGATGCAAGGAACTCAGATCCCGTTATTGGTGCAGAATTTTATTGCCTCAGACCACTGTAGGCTTGACGTCGTGTGAATAACATGAGATGTCTTTAAGCATCATTCACCAAGTTCTCGAGCAGCCTGTGCCATTGGCAGTTTCGGTCGGATGGCATATATATCAGGTCCATGTGCCAAGAAATGAATTTCATTCATTAAAAGAAAGTTACAGCCTGATTGGTATAAACAGTATTGCAATTCAGCATCCATGATAGTGATTGTGGCAAATTCATAGTGACAAAACCAGATTGAAAAAGTTTGGTGATTCTTTGAGTGATTTGCCACTTAGCATGATCTAAGCATAGGCCAAACAGAATTTGTTTGCTTCAACCTGGATCACAAGCCATCTCTTTCATTATTGGCGTATAATTCCCCCAAAATCGGTACAATGATGGTGGTTCTATTCTCTGTGTTCCAGC
Organism: Angophora floribunda; assembly: GCA_014182895.1. Lineage (NCBI taxonomy): Eukaryota > Viridiplantae > Streptophyta > Magnoliopsida > Myrtales > Myrtaceae > Angophora > Angophora floribunda. Next base: position 28,168,182 of record CM024707.1, on the reverse strand, counting down.
TTTGCTAAAAACTAGGGTCTTTTGATAATTCAAACTGAAACCTCAAATAATCTCCATAAGCAGGGACAGACCTAGCCAGAACTGCAACTGCAAATAGTCCCTCATAATGTAGCTTTGTCAGCTTAGCAAATCATGCACAACATTGTAGCTTTTTTCTTAGGTATAGAAGAGAAAAAGTGACAAGGAAAGTAAACTTGCAGATTACCAGGAGTGACTTCCTATTACTCCTGACCGCATAATAAGTTCAAAAAGAAAAAGGTAGCAAACTTATCACATTCACGAAAAGTATAAGCACAAGTCACCCAACCATTTTGCCACAATGTTTTAGAGAAATTGCAGAGTGCACAAAAAGACAGGACATTCAGCCATCTATGTTTGTATACAAATTAATTTTAAGTCTAATTTTGAGATAAGAAAATTAGTGCCGAATTTATTAATATCAAGGATATGAATCCAATCTCTAAACAACTTGATTACTAGTATATCTCCTACTCTCTCCTTCATGTAGATGTTATTTGAAAGCCTAAGCAGTTAATCTCGAAAATCTTAATATGGTAGAATTAACAACGGCGAAGATGACGGGGCTTTGAAACGTGACCTATGAGACCTTGATATATGTTGAAGAATATGATGGGGCTTGGAAGCTTGATCCAACGAGACTCTGTTGTTCTTTGCTTTCTTTGAATTTTCTTCAGGTTTTTAAAATTCTTTGCCTTCTTAAGACTTGAAGACATTGATTCTTCTCTTCGAGAGCGAAGAGTCTTCGAACACCTTATGGCCTGTTTTTAATATTCTCACTCCTTATGCTTTAGGACTATGAACAGCTCCGCAGGCTTGTCCTACCCTGAAAAAATTGCCTAGTATGATAGTTACCGTCCTAGCTCAGGAGAATGCCAACAAACGATCTCCTAGCAAAAACTGTGTTGGGTAATCTTCAGACTACTTGTCCTGATCTCCCGTATGAGGGGGTCACAAGACACTGATTGGTCTAGCCACTGATATAAACACCAGAGTCCCATATTTCTGGTGATTCCCAATCCGTGTTTAGCTTTGTCCATTTTGGCAGATGTGGCAAACTTTGTCGGAACTCACGATCTTTAACAGTCACATGTGTCAAACACGGTACGCCACAAGCTACTGAGGCCTTCAACCGCTCTCACCCCTGGACAACATTCCAAGTCAAAAAACTGCAGCTTTCCCAGCTTTGAGAGGTTGAATTTGTTTCTATTGACCCACAACGTGTAATTTAAGGACTCCAGAGGTTCCAGCTTCCCCAGACCTTGTACTTCTACAAATCCTTGTAAGGTCAGACGCAAGGTTTCAAGATTCTTCAAGCGTGATAGATCAGGTATTATCACCAGGAATGCGCATTTTTCTACAGATAATTCCCTCAAATTTTACAGTTGTTCAAGAGCTAGATAGTGCACAGCTGAGCAGCCTCAGGTTCCTGAAGCTGGAAAACTGCGGCAGTAGCATGATATTGGTAAGTTTCAAGTTTGACAAATGGAAGCCTATAAATAGATTTTATCTACTGATTGTGGCAGGCAATTTAAAGATGCCAGTGCCGACCAGTCCAAGATCCTTAAATGGGACAATTCCTCAATATCACACTGGATTTCACCGGATAGCCCCCCGACAGTCTGGGCACTGTAAATCTTCAAGCATCTTCAAATGCCTAATTGCATCGGGAAACCTTCCTATCTTCATGTTTCCCATCCTGATGACTGTGAGTTTCTTCAGATTTCCTATTGAGCCGGGTAGATTGACTACTCCTGGGAATAACAGATCTGACTCAATCAGCAGTACTAATTTCCTAAGCAACATTCTGTACACAAAAATGGGTGACTTTTGCTAAGGCTCTGATAGAGTGTGGGAGTTTGCTTATTCTCCCATTCCGTATTATACTCAAACTTGACAAAAATGTCAAATTGCCAATTGCCTTGGGAGGTTGACTCAAGGAACTCATACCTCGTTCTTAGTGCAATAGTGCTCCAAGCCATGTCGACCACTCTAGGATTGACGTAGCATGAACAACACAAGATGTCTTCAAGCATCTTTCACCAAGTTCTCCAACAGCATGCACTATCAGCAGTTTTGGTCGGATGGCATATTTATCAGGTTTTTGCCAAGAAATGATAGTTGTAAATTCATAGTGACAAAACCAGAATGGGGAAGTTTTGGTAATTGTTTGAGAGTATATGCCAAACAGAATTTGTTGGCACACCTTTGAAATTTGTTTACTTTAATCTAGATCACAAACCTTCTCTTTCATAATTTGCGTGGAATTTCTGAAAATTGGTACACCAACGGTGGTCAAATTCAATAGCTTTATGCTTCACGACTATGTTTTCCAGCTTTGCTGAAACTTGTGCCTTCTGTCATTGAAATTGAAACTTGAATTAATCTACATAAGTTTAAACACAGACCTGGCCAGAATTATGACTGCAAATAGATCACGTTTGTAGCTTTTCCTAGGGTATAGAAGAGAAATAGTTACTAGGAAAATACGACTTGCAGATACCAGGAGTGACTTTCTATTGCTCCTGACTGACTCAGCACATTAACCTAAAAAATGAACACAAGTTACACCAACCATTCTGCCATATGATACCATGTTTTAGAGAAACTGCAGATTGTAGAAAAACACAGGACACTTAGCCATCTATGATCGTAGGCAGATAAATATCAAGAAAGTAAGTGCCAAATTTATAATTATCGAACAATTTGACAACTTGATTACTAGCATATCTCCAATTCTCTCCTTATGCTGACGTTAATTCAAATTCCTAAGCAGTTGATCTTGAATCAAATGACGGGAACCTGATTTCTTGAAATCTCCAAGTCTTTGAAACTTGATCCAATACAATTCAGATAAATCAGGACAAAGACAAGGGGACCACCTTATGGCCTGTTTTTAATCTTCCCACGCCTTTTGCTTTAGGACTATCCACTGTTCTGTAAACTTGTCGTCCTCTCCTAAAAGAAATGCCGAATATGAGAGTTACCATCCCGTCTCAGGAGATTGCCATCCAAAGATCTCTTAGCAAGAGCTGTGTTGGGTATCTTCAGACTGTGTCCCGATCTCCTGTATGAGTGGGTCCCAAGGCACTGATTGGTCTAGCCACTAATATAAACGCAAGGGTCCGATGTATCCGGCGATTCCCAATCCGTGTCTAGCTTGGTCCATCTCGGTAGATCTGGCAAATATTGCGGGGACTCACAATCTTTAACAGTCACATGCTTCAAACGGCATAAGGCACTTAGGCCTTCGACCCATCTTAGCCCCAGACAACATTCCAGATCGAAATACTGCAGCTTTTCCAGCTTTGATAGGTTGGGCAATATTTCTATTGACCCACAACATGTAATCTTTAGGGACACCAGAGATTCCAATTCCCCCAGACCTTGTACTTCTACCGGTCCTTGTAAGTCAGACAGATGCAAGGTTTCCAGATTCTTCAAGCTTGATAGATCAGGCATTCCCACGAGGGATGTGCATTTTTCTACAAACAATTCCCTCAAATTCTCGAGGTGTTCAAGAGCTGGGAAATGCGTCATCAAGCAGCTAGAAACGGAGAGTTTTGACAGGTTCCTGAAGCTGGAAAACTGTGGTGGCAGTGTGATATCGGTAAGTTTCAAGGTCGACAAGCTAAATGGAAGCCTGTGGAAGGTTTCTTTGTTTTTCCAAAGTGAGAGAAGTTCCTTCCACTTGCCAGTGCCCCCAAGATAATCCCTGTGGAACGATAAGTCCAAGTATTCTAAATTAACTAGGTTTGAGAGGTTTTGAGTACTTTGACAGTGATAAACATCAAGGGTAAGGCTTGTCAAGTTCGAGGGAAGCTCTGACAATTGTTGAAGCTCATGGCACTCCTTCAACTCAAGTTCTTTGAGACAAGGGAGACGAATCATTGTGGCTGGCAATCTGGAGATGCGAGTCCCCGATAAGTCCAAGATCTTTAAATGGGACAGTTCCCCAATATTACATGGGATTTCACCAGATAGGCGCTGACACTCTGGGCAATGTAACTCTTCAAGCATCTCCAATCGCCCAATGTCATCAGGCAACTTTCCTATCTTGGTGTTTCCCATCCTGATGACTTTGAGCTTCTTCAGATTTGCGATTGAATCGGGTACATTGACTACTCCTGAGAATGACAGATCTAACTCAATCAGAGATTGTAATTCCCAGTGAGTGCGGAAGCTCCTTGATCCCTTTGCAACCTTCTATAGACAAATGCTTGACTTTCGCTAATACTCCTATAGAGTGTGGGAGTCTGCTTATCCTCTCATTCCGTTTTACACTCAAACTCGACAAAGATTGCAAATTGCCAATTGTCTCTGGAAGCTTGCGTAACAGAGAATATTTGGGCATAATTAACTCCGTCGAAGATTCTAGAGAACCAACTTCTTCTGGCAACTCCTGAAGAGAATTGCATCCTTCCATATTCAGAGTGCTCAACTTCTGCAGGTTAATAATGGAGCAATCGATCGTGACTAACTTGGAACACCAGAATTAATATCTCAAGAGACGCAAAGTTGGACAAGTCAGGTGTGCTTCTCAAGCAATCGCAGCTTCTCAAATCTAAAACTTTCAATTTTTTTGTGGTCTGCACAAAAATCAAACATCATATAAAGGAGGACAAAAGACATTGTGTCCCAAGAATTAGAAGCATCAAAAGCCAATATGGGGAGGCATTAGTACCTTGATTTGACTCCATCCAGTCCATTCTTCAGTAATTTTACTCCTGGAAAGGTCGAGCACCACCAAATTAATTAGGCAAAAATTCGTTGCTGTGAAATTTGGAGGACACTCATGCCAAGAAAGCCATCTTAGCTGGCAATGATCTTTGAAGTTCCCGACGAAATTCATCCCTTTCCCTCGGAGATACCTTAGACTCTGCAGACTCTGCAATTCTTCATCAGTGAAGTTATAGCCACTGCCATCCCTTTGACCATTAAAACTCAGACTTAGTGCTTCTACTTCTTCACTTGCCTGTAATAGAGATCAAGCACGAATGACAACAAATCATACGATAGAGGAAAAAATTAACTCTGTGAGCCAGTTGTGAAGTTTATCTACTTCCTGTAAATTACTAGCAGAATGGCCTGTAAATTACATTCTGTTAAGTTATACCTGTTTATTCCTTAATAAGTTCAATGCCTCCTCGGGATTCCATACCCTGCTACGCTTGCCAGGAAATCTGCAATTCTCTTTGTAGACAATGTGCCTCCCAAGATCCCTAACTTGGTCATGCATCGAAAACTTATTATCATCTCCAATCTTTATCAAGGACCTGAGAAGGAGGACTCTGATCGCATCACGGGGATAGTATTCACAATCGCTCCACATGAAAATCGGATATTTCTGATCTTCCTCGATGAAAAGGCATGCTATGTCAAGAAACACTTTCCGCTGTGTTGGTTCTAATCCCTCGTAACTTATCATCAAAGTCTCTTGGACTTCCCTTGGAGGAACCTTCTGTAACTTCTTCAACGTTTCTTCCCATAAGGCCTTGTCAGTGGAACCGCCAGAAAGAGATGACCCTATCACCTCGATCGCCAAAGGAAGGTTCCCTAAAGTTGAGACGATCTGTCTTGATAGGATATTGTAATCTTCTGTAGGAAAGTCCCTTCTAAAGGCATGTCGGCAGAATAGATGAAGCGCCTGACTGAATCCCATTTCCTTGACTTCATACGTCAAGATTCCTTCATGTCGATTCGGGACAGCGTCAACCTGTAATGTCTCCATCCAGTCGGTCAGGACACTCATGTTCCTGGTTGTTATAATGACCCTGCTTCCTTTTTCGAACCAATCACTCTTCCCAACTAGCTTCTCGAGGTGCTCTCTTTTATCCACATCATTGAGTACAATGAGGATTTTTTTGTTGCAAAGTGCCTTCTTTATCATGCTGATCCCCTGGTCAACGTCACGAATGAAAAAACTGTTGCTGCACGTCGAATGGAGGATGCTTGAAAGCAGCTGCTTCTGCAAGTGTATGATACCATCCGATCTTCTGGAGATCTCTCGGGCATTTTCGAGGAAACTGCAGCGGTCAAAGTGAGAATATAATTTGTTGTATATGACTTTCGCTAGTGTTGTCTTACCAATACCACCTATTCCATGGACTCCCACAAAGCGCACGCCACTGTAGTCAATGTCCAACAGCTTCATTATCGCGTCCATCTGGACATGATCTTCGACTAAGTGTTCGGTCAGGTTCTTGTATTTGGCATTCAGCTTAATCAGGATCTCCTGGACGATCTCTTTAATGAGTTTGCCATAGCTGCACCAATGCGTGAGATAATTCATTACATTCTAAACATGAAATTGAAGAGCTTATGATGAAAATAAATCTGGAAACAGGAGACTCATCTCTCTCCTTATTTTCTCAAATATAATGGATATGAAGCGAAAATAAAGTTTCTACGAAATTTCTTACCCTGTATTAGTTTTCACGCTCCATCGCTTATTTCCTCGACCTCCATGAGGGCGTCACGCCACACCTTCACTCAGTCTGCTCCGAAGTTCTTCTCGTGCTGTATGAATGCGTCACGGTACAGCAGAGTCTTGAGCTTGATGTCATCCGAATTCACGTGAAGATAAATGGGGAGGATCTGTTTTGTGCCATCCGACTTTGATGCCATCTTGACCATCTCAGCAAGCTCGATGAGGCACCATTTGCTGGAAGCATAGTTCCTCGATAAGATGGGCACGTAGATCCTAGAGCTCTGGATGGCCCGTGGGAGCTCTTCCTTGATCTTTTGCCCCACTCGAAGCTTGTTATTGTCTCTGAAGACGTGGATCCCGGCACCCTTCATGCCTTCATAGAGGCAATCGGTAAATGTTTCGCGACTGTTGATCCCTCTGAAGCTCAAGAGCACCTCGTACTCGATCCTCGAGCCACTGTCTCTGTCTCTCTCCATTGCAGGAGCCATCCTCTGAGAAGTCAAGAAGGCGATCGTTTGCTTTCCAGCGTCCGAGGGTCAGAAATTTATACACCAATCTCTCTCCGAAGTAATGCTACTGATTTGCGGGTGATTTCATGATGATTAGTGGTGGGGTAGCGCCCTTCCAAGAAACAAGCGACCCGTAGACCGACCTACCAGGTCCGTTGAAACTTGCATTTGAGGGGGGAGCAAGCTCCGGAGATGCCGAGACTACACCCTGGATTTATATTAAGAAATCCAGTCTTTGCGTTCGTCAATGTCGTTATATGTGGGAAACGGCGAAAGTCTGTGTAATTATGTTATATCACCATAGAGATTACCATTTTAATCAAAGTTGCAGTTGCATCTTTGACTAACATGTTCAATCAAATGACTCTACCTAATTTAGCAGTTCCGTAGCTAAAACACTACCTGACCTAATATGAGAAATGTTGCTGTGATTGCTCAGCTCGAAATATAAAGATCAGCATCAAGATGATGGCCATGAAAATATGCGGTGAAAAGATATATCTGCATTTAATGCAAGTAGTTTGAGCAGTGCAGCATCAACTACATATGTTGATGAACATAAATTGGTGGTGCGACATCAGGTTGGTTTTGCTGGGCGATTTCCTAGCTCATGGATCATCATTGCACTACCTTTTTCAGATTACGGAAGTCAAGGAAAATGAGATTCTATGCAGGAAATTCAATTTCATATTAACCTAATGATTCCACAGGTGAGTAGAAGAAAAAATACATCTGCAGAACCTAGAAAATGCTCAGCAACCGACAATAATGGCATCGACAACCCAAGACAATTCATCCCTCGTTTACACAACTAACCAACAAACACACATGGCAATCGTTCTAACTAGCAAAAAAAAGAAGAACAGAAAACTATTCTTAAATGGATTTTCTTAACGAGGGTCTAACCAGCATTTGCCAAGCAATCAACTCAGAAAACTCTTTGATTTTTTAATGCACCAAAATTTTTCTTAGTATGGAAAATAAACGTCTTAAAAATTGAACTGCAGCGTATCAAACTTGTGCAAAACCACCCGTTTAGCATCAATCTTTCAAAATTAAGAATTGGTTTTTCGTTTCACTTTGTGGTGATATATAACCTACTTTGACTCAGTGGTTCGAGTATTGCTTTTACACGGCAAGACTCATCGTTTCAAATCCAGCAGTATGTAGATCTTTTATTATTAAGTTGGACGGAAGAGAGAGGGATTTTGGGCTCATTCAAATTGATATCTAGAAGGTGGACAAAATACAGATAGATGGAACATTAGAAACATGTACGCGCAAGCTGCGAACGAATAACAAATTATGACACTTTTTAAAATCCTGTGGTCATTTGTCTGAGGAATGATCGTTTATTAAGGCCCCCATTCACATTATTCTTGGGACTAATAACATTGAGATACTAGAGAACGGTTCTGCACAAGCATTGTCGTGATGCCTTAGGACTAAATATATTCGAGAGGAAACACACATGGATATATAAGGACATTGAGCATAGCCAAGTTGAAATCTTCGCTAGTAATAATCACCCGACAAGCTCCGTTTGAGGTCACTTGTATCTTTCAGTAGATTTCCTTATCTGGCTCGTAACATGTGGATCAAACCATGCAACTAAAGTGGCAAAAGCTCAATGCATTCTTGGATCCCAATGCATCGAAGGGGGCTTTTGTTCTAATACCATTTGGAAACGATCCATTCTAATCTAAATGAGTTAAACTTCTATAAGGAGCAATCAACTAGTGACCTTTGAAATAGGTCTTGTATAGTGTTGTGGGATTCATAACTTTTTAAGTAGTTTACTAATTGCATTAGCAAAGCCTCTACTAACTCTAGAAAATCATTGCATTCATTAGTTTAGTATTTTAAACGAGACTACTTTGTAGTTTGTATATGTAGATATAGTTTCTCCATCATCTGGCACTTACTTTAACTGAATTACATCTATAAGCCTCTAAGCTTACAGAGTGCCTTTTCTGAAAAAAATTGCATCTATCACCTTATTGTTTCCCTCCAATAATCTAACATTTTCATTAGGATGACAAATGTATAATTTTAAAACTCGGAACGAAAGCATGCACAATTGAAGAACGAAATGAAGTATAATCTACTCTAGCAATAGCATTAGGAAACTAAAATCAAAATAACTAAGAGAATGCTGTAGGACGTACCATCCTAAAGGCAGAAGAAATTTGCCGATGTTCTATATGTCATATGACAACCATATGTTTTAATTGTGGGTTTGTACTTTCATAAACAAACTCCCAAATGTGTAGCAAAGGTGTTTCATACGAAGAGTGATCTGCATGAGACTTCTACTGAGAGCTTCAGATGAAAAGTTTCATCTTCCTTAATGAATTCACAGGCCAAACTAACATATCATGGAAAATCCAGGCCTGTCATCATCATGAGCTAATGGTGCAAAAAGAAAACAAGATACAGGACTTGCAACGGTACGTGAACAAAGCAACACCTTAACAAAAGTAAAAACAAGATACAGGATTGCAACGGTACGTGAACAAAGCAACACCTTAACAAAAGTAAAAGTTATCTCCTGTCCTAGTCTCCTAAATGAGTGGATCACAGCACACTGATTGATCTAGCCCCTGATATAGACACAGGGGTCCAATGTTACTGGCAATTCCCAATCAGCAGTTGATGTTTCTGGTTCTTTCCAATCGGTGTCTAGCTCGGTCCACCTTGGATAACCAGGCAACCTTTCCAGGGACATGCAACCCATAATAGTCAGATACTTCAAACATTGTAAGTGACTGAGACCCTCGATGGCCCGTAGCACTTGGCAATCATGTAGCTCAAAAGATTTGAGCTTTACCAACTTTGAAAGTTGAGGTAATCCTTCTAATGACCCACAGCAGATGATCTGAAGTGACTCCAAGGATTCCAACTCCCCTAGACCTTGTATCTCAACAAGACTTCCCAGTTCAGACAGATTCAAGGTTTCTAGATTCTTCAACCATGATAGATCCGGTATTCTCTCGAGGGATGGACAAACTTTTAAGGATATTTTCCTCAACTTCTCCAAGTGTTGAAGCACTGGGAGATGTGTAATTGAGCAGCTAGAAATGGAAAGACTTGACAGGTTCCTGAAGTTGGAAAACCGCTGCGGTGGCGGGATATCCATGAGATGCAAGGTTGACAAACTAGACGGAAGGCAGTGGATGGATTCTGCAGTCTTCCAAGGGGATAGAAATTCCTCTGACTGGTAAGGAGCCTTGGGCTTATACCTATGAAAGGACAAGTCCAAGTGATCTAAAGTAACTAAGTTCGAGAGGTCTGGGATGATTTCACAATGATAAGCATCAAGGACAAGGCTTATCAAACTCAAGGGAAGCTCTGGCACTAGTCGAAGCTTCTCGCACTCGTTCAACTCAAGTTCTTTAAGGCAAGGGAGACGACTGATTGTGGCAGGCAAACCAGAAATACAAGTACCAGAGAAGTCCAAGATCCTCAATTGGGATAGTCCGCCAATTGCATCTGGGATTTCACCTGTAAGATCCCTACAATCCCGACAATGTAACTCTTCCAGGTGAGATAGATAAGTGATTGTGTCTGGCAATCCGGAAATACGAGTACATGACAAGTCCAAAATCTGCAAATGGAGCAGATTCCCAATAGCATTTGGGACTTCACCTGATAAATCTGGACACTCTGGGCAACGTAACTCTTTGAGCATCTCCAGCTGTCCAATTGTGTCTGGTAAACTTTTTAACTTTGTATGTCCCATCTTGATGACTTTGAGTTTCTTCAGATTTCCAATTGAATCGGGGAGACTGTCTATTCCTGAGAATGACAATTCCAAGGTGACCAACGACTCTAATCCCCCGAGTGTGCGGGAGCTTCTTTATCCCCTCACATCCTTTTATGGAGAAATGTGTGATTTTTGCTAATCCTCCGATAGAGTCCGGGAGTTTGTTGATTCCCTTACAATATTTTACACTGAAGCTTGACAAAGATTTCAAATTGCCAACACTCTCGGCGAGTGTGACCAATTTGGAAGATCTGGGGAAAATGAACTCTTTCAAAGATTCTAAAGAACCAACCTCTTCAGGCAACTCCTTAAGAGAGTCACATCCATCCAGATTCAGAGTTTTTAAGAGCCGTAGCTTACCGATGGAGCAATCAACAGTAATTACCTTGGAGCAGCCAGCGAGTATCAGTATCTCCAAATCCACAAAGTTTGACAAGTCAGGTGTCCTTGTTAAGCATTTGCAGTTTCTGAGGTCTAAAGCTTTCAGCTTTTTTGCCATCTGCAGAAGAATTGTATATGAGAAAGAATAAAAATCATTTCAGACAACAATAAAGCACCGAGGCGTGCCATACCTTGATTTGAGTCCATCCAACCCATTTTTCTGTGATGTCACTACTTGACAGGTCGAGCACAACCAAGTTGATGGGGCAGAAATTTGTTGCTGTGAATTCCGGAGGACAATGATGCCAAGAAAGCCACCTCAACTTAGGAAGCAGATCTGCGAAGTTGCCAACAAAATTTATTCCTTTCCCTCGAAGGAACCTTAGATTTGGTAGACTCCGTAATTCTTCATCTGTGAATGTATGGCCATGCACTTTCAGTGCCTGTACATGTTCATTTCCCTGCCATTAGAGACTAACGTGAGTGGACCTCAAATCAAATTAACAAGAAAATTTTTTAACACCATAAGGACTGAAAGAAAACTTGCAAATTGTACCTGCTTACTCCTTAATGTGTTTAGGGCATCCTCATGAATCCACACCCTGCTAAACTTGCCAGGATACTTGCAATCCTCTTCCTGGACAATGTTCCTTCCAAGGTCTCGTACTTGGTCATTCATCCGAATTTGTTATCGCTTTCAATTTTTATCAGGGACCTATGAAGAAGGACATCAATTGCGTAATTAGGATAGTAGTTACAATCACTCCACATGAAAATCGAGTACGTTTTCTCTTCTTGGATGAAAAGGCATGCTATGTCCAGAAACACTTCTTTTTGTTCTTTTTCTAATTCTTCATAACTTATCATCAACGATTCTCGGACTTTCCCCAAAGGAGCTTTTCTTAACTTCTCCAATCTCTCTATCCATAAAGCTCTATTGTCGTGCTTGCAAGAGAGAGAAGATCCTATCACCTCCACAGCTAACGGAAGGTTCCCCAAAGAAGACACAATTTCTCTTGCAAGACTTTCATAATCATCTGGAGGAAAGTCTTTCCCAAAAGCATGTTTACAAAACAACTGAAAAGCTTGATCAGATTCCATTTCCTTGACTTCATAATCCAAAATTGTTTTGGGTTGATTTTGAATGGCACTTAAGTTCCGAGTAGTAATGATGACCCTACTTCCAGATTTCAGCCCATCACACTCGCCTACTAGCTTTTCCAGCAGCTCTTTCCCTTCCATATCATCAACAACAATGAGAACCTTTTTATTTGAAAGCCGTCTTCTTATCATGTCGCTCCCACAATCAACATCATAAAGTTCATCATTATTTCTTGATCGGTGAAGGCTCGATAAGAGTTGCTTCTGCAAGTATACAAGACCGTCTGACCGTCGTGATGTCTCTCGAACATTTTCGAGGAAGCTGCAGCGTTCAAAGCTTTGGGATAATTTGTTGAAAATAACTTTCGCAAGTGTCGTTTTGCCGATTCCACCAATCCCATGGATTCCCACCAAATGCGTGCCCCCAGAATTAATGTCCAACAGTTCCATTACAGCGTCTACCTGCTTACGGTCTTCCACTAAATGTTTGGTCAGATTCTTGTTTCTGTTGTTCAGCTTAATTAAAACATCTTCAACGACCGATGTAATGAGTCTGCCATGGCTGCCATTTACACAGAATAGTACATTTCAGCCAAACAAAGGGGCAAAGAAATTTGATGAAGAACTTCACGTTCTTAAATTTTGAAATTCCAAAATAGAAGAGAAGACATCTAGCCTTGTGACATTAATATTGTGTATCCTAACGATATAGTGCAAACGGGGCAATCAATTATCATTATTTTGGGACGCACAAAGGCAATTGCCAATTGGTACTATGCCCTGACAAATTGCTAGCTTATAACATAGAGATGATAACAATCCATAACAAAGAGATGATAATAGCTCGCTTTCTTGTATGACTTATCATATTCAGCATGAAAAGTTTAGGCAAGACTCTCGGAGTGACTCTCAGACCGGGGAATCGAAGTAATTCCTAGCAATTAAACCCCTAACCGTGAAAAAATAGTTTTACAGAATCCATTAAAGAACCACAAAGCATTGAAAACCTGAGAGTAAGGATTGAGACGCGTAAGAATTTGTGATAAATAATAGTCTATTAATATTAGATTTATTTTGGAATATTTCTATCGATTTTCTTGTTATCTAAGCCTATATATTCTTCTACACAAAATTTGAACTAGCTAAATTTATTTTCTAAAAGAAATTTGAGGTGCAAATAGATAAGTGTGATATATGATTGTTCATATGATCATGATTGCGTGAATACATTTCACGCAGTACTTTTAACGCAGGTTAATTATAAGCATAGGATTCTATAAATGAAACTTTGTAAGCTCTGTTTGTGTAGCTGTACTCATTTTCTAAAAAGGCATGGAGAAAAATTGAAAGTCTAAGAATGTTCATTACCCTAAGTTTCTGGACTTCCGTCCTTTAATCTTGCCAACTTCCATGAGCGCCTTTTCCCACGCTTTTACTTGGCCAGCTTCGTACTTCTTCGCATGTTCGGACAGCTCATTTCTGTAAAGTGAAGTTTTAAGCTCGACATCACTTGAGCTTATGTCGAAGAAAATGGGAAGGATCTCTTTCGTTCCATTTGATTGGGACGTAATCTCCACCATCTTGGCCAGCTCCTTGAGGCACCATTTACTAGATGCATAGGTCCTTGATAAAATGGGCATGTAGATCTTGGAGCTCTCCATCCCTCGCCATAGTTTGTCTCCAATGTTTTGCCCACCTTGGATTTCATCGTCGTCTCTGAAAACACGGACTCCGGTGCTTTTCATGGCTTCATAAAGGCAATCGGTGAATGTTTGGCGAGTGTCGTGCCCTCTAAAACTCAAGAACACATCGTACTCATTTCTTGAGCCGCTTGCACTCTCCATCATCAAAGGAGCTGTTTTCGCTTGTTTGCTCAGGATGTGAACTGCTTTGGTTTTAAACCCCAACGAGTCAGTCTGGATCAAAGGAAAAATAAGTTAAAACCAAAAGAATCTAATTCAAAGTTTCAAACTACGTTCTCTCAAGGCAACGAATCTAGACATTCGCGTGAATATTATTCCGTTCACTCTACACAACTTGGACTTTGATTTTTTTTCGTTTCTCTGCCTTTTTTTAAATCCTTATACACCTACGCTTGAACTTCATGGAAGGAGAAGGGTGACCGATATGCATGTGCCAATGGACAGTTAAATAATCGTCAAACTTATCCGTTCAATAATTGAGATGTATTTGCCCGCTTATTAAGCTAACAAGAAACCCTGACCTCGAATCACGAGTTTTCTCTCGAATTCACCCGTTTATCAAACTAACAAGAAACCTTTACACGTTCAACATTTGGTTACGCAAACCGGCTTTAGCGGGATGAGATCATCTATCCCCGTCCGCATCTTATTCGGTGCCTCATCCATCGAAACTATTACGGTACGCAAATAAAGGTAGTCATGAAATTTATGATAATTTTTTCGATGGTGAAATTTAATTGAGGATCAACGGGGACCCTGAGAGGGATTGAGAATTCTTGTTAATCTTTATGGAATACTTGAGGTCGAGGCATTGACTAGACATAAAGTTTTCTGGGAGATATTTAGTTTCCTCAGTCCCATTTTTTTTTTTTTTTTGGTTGAAAGAAAATTTCATTAATTTATCATGATTAAACATTAGAAGAAGATAGAAAAATTTTAAGCAAAGCAAATCCCAAAAGAGCTGCAAAACAAAACAAAACTTAGAAAACAAAAAAGATTACAGCTTGCAGCTATAAATATGCTATCATCCCAAAAGGCTAGATAATCTGCTATATTTGACATGAACGGACATGACCAGATTACATGTTGTTCTCTAGTGACAGAGATGATTTTATTAAGAAAAGCTATGAGGTGTTTTAATAAGAACCAGTTAGGACAATGTATTAACAATTCATTGATGCAAATATTTTGGACAACAAAAGATCAACTTAAGTGTCAACATGTGTGCGCATCAATGCATGCATTGCCATGTTTATTTGTCCACGCTTCTAGGATAATTTTTTGCTAATCTGTTCCCCCATATGTATCTGCGGCCACCATCTTTCTTTATTCTTCTTTTCAACTTTCAAGCTATACAAATGAACTTTCATCATCCGTGCACGTTATATATAATATGCTTGTTGACTTAGAAATATGAACATCAATGGGTTCAACTAAAGTTGGAGTGCAGAGAACGAAAGAATCTGGACTCTCCAAAACCAGATCTTGAAGGTGGGGAATACAGATAGATGGAAACATTGACCGTTCGAGTAAAATAGGAGGAAGAAACAAAAATGGGTTTGGTAGTTGGGTCATTAATGTGAATTGTCTAATGTGTTAGTTTGGAAATTTTCCACGCTTTTAGTAGAGAACTTTCATGGAAAAGCTGCAAGAAATTATGATGATCCTGCCTAACAACCACGCTAGCCAATAATTTTCTCTTGGGCCCATTCACATTCATAGTACATTGATTTTGTGATATCTTCCTCTTTGAAAATAGATAAAATGATCTCTCCAAATTGTGACATCATGAATCACGAATAGCGATTTCCTTTGACGTACTCTTTTTGCATATGATTACTTGATTAATTGTACGATGTACCATTGCCATCAAATGCAAAAATTGTTGGTAGACCTCATCACCCGTCACCTTTCTATCTCAGTAGAAAGTTGTTATCCTCTTTCTTTTGAAACTTACTTGGCATTAACACATGGTATTGTCCTGTTTGGACAGCTAGGAATAAGAAATCATGTTGACTCGTTACTTACTGTGAATAACAATTTTTAGTCTATTCAGATCATAAATGTTGATATTACAAAAGAAATTGGTTCTTGAACTTTTGAGAATGTTATACGCTTAGATTGATGGTTGAGGTATGAAATGTTTCTTGGTGCTTAATGACTTGATCCATCTAGAATTTCTTTGGTATAAAAATTCTTTACTCATAATCAAATACAAAGACTTGGCAATAAATTCTATTTCTTTTGCAGCACTAAATATAGGTTATGCCTAGAAAGAAGTCGACTTTATAGCAAAAAATATATTTAAATCATTGGAAAATAAGTTGAATTTAATTACTTGTGAGTGATAATTTTCGACCCAACATGCGTACACGGCTCTTTGAACACAAAAATAAGAATTAAGAAATGATTGAGAAAAACTAATCATTAAAAAATATGTACATTAATTTAATTATGAATTAATTTGAGTGGCAATTTTTGAGATGATGAAACAGCATGACTCAAACGCAGAAGAAATAAAAATTTTAAATGGGAACTCCACGAAAAAAGAAGAAAAGAATTACATGACATTGATTTGCAATTCTTGCATAATCTTAGTTATCTTCCACACTTTTTCCAGTCAATAACTTTTCTCTGACTTAGGATGAAAAGCAACTATGCTAGTAGTTACTAATTTCTTACTAATTTCTTTGGATAGAAAATAACTAGTAACATCAATTTGATTAATAAATTATCGCCATTATTATCTCACAAGTTTTTATATGGAAAATAACTTGTCATATATATAAGCAATAGCTTTTCCAGAAATATCAATAGTAAGGTTTCACGGGAAAATGAAGAGTACCTATATCCAGACAGAGTAAGTTTGTCGGGTGCATTAAGGATGGCTTGAAAATGCCATAGAAGAACCAAACTTGGAGCTTGATTATCCGGAACTTCTTGAAGTACATTAAAATGGGTGATAAACCACAGTCCTTGTTGTTGCTTGGTGTAGCATGATACGGTTTGCCTAGATATTTTGTTTTTGCATTTGTTCTGAGATTTGGTTATTGATGGAATAACATGCCTTATAATTGCAAAAGTTCTAAATCTCCGAAAGCACTAAAAAGCTGGCAATAATTCGAGTTCTTACACATGAAAATGGTTTCGCACTTCATGCTAATCTTTCAAAAAAAAGAAAAAGTAGTAAACAGTAGAATCACATACATAAAGAACACTATCGTACAGAAATTCATTACTTGGAATGGATGCTCCTTTCTTTTGTTGCATGGCATCTGCATAATCAGAGACATTTCAAAGCTCCTCTATCTTCTCGCACTACTGCAAAGACTAATGTGAAAACTCCATTGACCTCCCAATAAAGTATGTGAGTTCATTGATATCCTTAATTATGTATATGTGCTAACCTCGTAAAAAATTGAGTGATACACTGCTCTAATGAACTACTCAACTAGACTATGCTTAATAGTGAACAAAACAAGGGCTAACGAAGAAACTCGTTTATAACAAATGTTCGTCTATATCCATTATGCATAAAGTGCATGTGAAAGTTCAGATTATGAGAAACCGTACTTCAAATCAATTCTTGTCAAACCCTACAACTTTATAATGCTCTAAACTATCATACCCACATAAATCCACAGCTTGACAACTTCTTAATCAAACCTCACAATTCAAAATTGACATAATTTCGGATATATGACCTAATTTCAAAAATTACTCTGATTAGGCAAACAATAAGTTCGATTACGTACAGGGCATTGCAAAATGAATATAATATGGCTTGGCGAGATCTCAGTTGTGTATATGCGCAAGCTCTCTCTCTCGGAGTGAGCTGGCAATTTAGCATGATGTAAGTAGAGGACAAACAGAATTTTTTGGCACAACTGTGAAATTTGTTTCGCCCAATCTATACCGGATCCCAAGCCTTCTCGTTCTTATTGGCGTGTACACTGATGGTGGTCAAATTCAATAGCCTCACGTTTTATGACACTGTTTTCTAGCTTTGCTAAAAACTTATGCTTTCTAGCATGTGAGGGGGGCAAGTTCCGGAGATGCCGAGACCAAACCCTGGATTTGAATAAATCCTGTCTTCGAGTTCATCAATGGTGCTCGATGTGAGAAATAGTGTGTGACGGCCCAGGCGGCGGTGCGTAAGGCAGAGTCCCCAGATGTAAGCAAGGAGAGGTGCGTCTCTTGTCTCACATCACTTAGAGGAAGAGTCCTAAGCTAATTGATAAGCACTTGGGTTCTTTATTCTATATATATGCATTTTAAAACTGTGCGGACCTCAGCCCAAAACGGACAACATATGTAAAGTAGGAGCCCGGGTCCTTACACAGCGAATGTCCCATATAATTATATTTGCATCCCAGTAGATAAAACCAATTTAAGTCAAGAAAAATGAGATTATATGATGGAAATTTCACGTCATCTCCATGTGAGCAGAAGAAAAGGATACATCAACAGAACCTAGAAAATACTCAACAACCTATAATAATGGCATCGACAACCTAAGACAATTAATTCGTCTCTCGTTTACATCTACCAGCAAACACACATGGCAATCATTTCACCTACCCCCAAAAAAAAAAAAATCCTCAATGAATTTTCTTGATGAGTGTCTAACCAGCATTTGTCAAGTACTCAATTAAGAAAATTCTTTTAACTTTTTAATACCCCGAAGTTTCTCATAGTATGGAAAATAAATGTCTTAAAAATTAAACTGCTGTGTATCAAATATGTGTGACAACTATCTGCTAAACCACCCGTTCAACATCAATTTTCCAAGAGAAGAATCGATTTTTTGTTTCTCCATGTGATGATAAATGACCTACTTCAACTCAGTGGTTCGAGTAGCGCTTTCATGCGGTAGGAGTCATCGATTCAAATTCAGCGGTAGGGATATCTTTTATTATGAAGTAGGATGGAAGGTGGGAAAAATATAGATGGATGGAATATTAAAAACATTTACGTGCAAGCTGCAATCAAATAACAAATGATGACACTTTATAAATCAGGTGGTCATTTGTCGAAGGAATGATTGTCTATTAAGGTCCCCACCACATTATTCTTAGGACTAATAATATTTTCTGAACAACCATTGTCGTGATGCCTTGGACTAATAATATTCGAGAGGAAACACTCATAGATATATCAGGACACTGAGCATCGCCCAGTCGAAACCTTCATAAGTAGTAGTCACCTGACAATCTCCGTGTACTTTCACAGCTCCTTGTACTTTAATATTGCTCTATATTATAGAGTGCACTAAAAAAAAAAATTCCACAGGACGGTCATGCACTTTATTACCTAAATAAGAAAGAATGGTAACTGTGTAACATCAAACAAAGGATAAATTGGAAACTGAAAATAGCCAAAAGAGGTAAAGCATTACCTCATGTATTTCATATGTGTTCTAAACATTAATGAACCTTTACCCATCTTGAAACAATTTAAATCAACTTCTATCTCGCCTTTTTATACCTTTGATGTAACGGGAAAGTCCAATTTACATCAATTGCTTTTTGCATGCCATTCTGTTTTGCTGTTCAGAAGTATCTAAGAAATAACGTGATGGAAAGCAAGATTCAGAGTTGAAAAAATTACAGTGGAAGGCATGATGGGGTGGGGAATGCAAAACCATAAACCATTTGTCTGGAAGCGTAATGAATTCTTCTAGGCCTACTAATTTCGTACCTCGCGGAGGTGCGAAGAAAGCAGGGGAAAAGGTCGCACCTTTTTTCGCGCCTCTCTAGCTGCACGTGCCTTGACGACAACTGTCCATGCATGCTGATGCCATTTGACACGTCATTAACCACGTCAACACCACGTCAACACCATGTCATCCCTGACCATCATCGTGGACCATTGTTGACCCGAGCTAACCGGCGTTGACCGGCGTTGACCAGTTTAGCTTAGACCGGCCGGATTGGTTCTGTTACGTTTCTGACTGGTTCCTAAGGTATTTTGACATGCTGCATTCATTTTTGGCCTTGTTCTCTTGCACTAGTGGTACACTTACATCCTTTCCGTCAAAGACAAATGTTCTAGATAGCAGCTGGCATCGCATTATCAATGTTTTTCCGGACAAGTGGCGATGATGTGGAATCACGTGAGCACCACTTTTGAAAAAAGAAAAACTAAAAAAGCCAAAAAAGCCAAGGAAATTCCAGTTTTGACAAACCTCGAATCTCAACTAGTGTATTCAAGCATCGTAGACTCTTCAAGAAAGACAATTTTTTTCTGGAGAGAAAGGTAAGTTTTGACATTGGACGTCCAAGGACACACAGATCTGCCAAATTCATTATGTCTGGAAAGTTTGGCAGCAGACTAATGCCTCTGAGTTTCATAGGATAGAGATGTGCGAAGCGTTCGATGTTAACATTATAAGCTTAGCGAAATAAACTTTTCTCCTGTATCACGAAATTTCTTTACTTTTTGCTGCATTCAATATTTAATTTGATATAACCTTAGACTGTTCTTTATGGTATATGTTGGAGAATTATAAGCTGCAAATTTACCAAAATTCTCCTTTCAACTTCCCCATCTTCCATGACCATTTGCTTATGAGGGTTCTATCGGTTTGTTTATTTGTAAAACAAACAAAAAGTGCTTTTTATTGTCTCACATAGGAAAGTTAGGAGGAAATAGACCACTTTATAAGTGTGACCTTAAAACATACAAAAAGAAAAGAATGGATTGTGGGCTAGACTCACAATATTTGCGTGCAGGTGCACGAATAATTAGCATTAATCCTCTATTTTTATTTTACTTTATTTCGTATAGTTTTCTTGCTAATCGTTATCAGTTGAAAGGTTATATTAGTTCAATAAGAATTTTCAAAAACATGAAATTCAGAATTTATAAAAAATTATTTTTAATTATTATTTTATTCAAAATTTTTGTGTCTTTTCAAGGTAACCTTTGAAAATCATTTTGGTTCACTTAGCAACTTTTCCCGAAGGGTTGTTATTAACACATAAATTTTGCCTATTTATTTATGTTTTAATTGTATGGAAAATTAGGGATCAATTTGTAACCCCTAACAAAAATAATAATAGTTAATTTGCATTTCATATATACATTAGGAGCATTTGCATTACTAGCATTAAAAATTAATAATTAAAAAGTAAAAAAAAAAGTGGGGCTGAGCCTGGGCTGGGCCTGCCCGACCCCCTTCTTCCTTTTCCTCATTCCTTTTCCTCGCTGGGCCAGCCCATCCTCTTTTTTTCATTCTTTGCTCTAGCCCAGCCTTCTCCCTTTATCTCTCCTTCTCTCCTCTTTGGCTCGAGCTCGAGAAGAGGCGGACGAAGGCGGCAACGGATCGACTCGATGCCTCGCTGGTCTGCTGTTTTAGCGCTGGCACAGCGGGATTTCGTGCCAACGATACTGGTCCACCACAGCCCAATGTACTCGACCAGCCGTCTCCATCATCGCCGTCCGACGGCCTGCAGCCGGCGGCATCCTGCTCGCCGCTTCTCGCTCCCAATTCCCAGGTTCTTGCCTGTACTGAGTTGATTTCTTTGGTGCCATGGGGTCTAGATCCGAGTCCGAGTCTTAGAATGGTCATTTGCTTCTCCTCAACGCACTGCACACCTTGTGTTCGCAAAAATGCCCAAATGAACCTCTGTTGTTGCCTGCGGAACGTCCCCTGAATCAAAACGTTTTTGATGACCGTTTCTTTTTTTAAAAATCGCAATATTCATCTTCGATCCATTCATTTCGAGTTCATTTTTCTGTGGCTCGAGTACATGGCCGTATGTCTCACTCTCCTTTCTTTCTTGCATTTGGCTCCTTGTTTCGCATGTTCTGGTGTTGCCTTTGCGATGCTTGCTGGAAATAAAGCGGATGGAGTGCACGGCTGGAACTTATATGATGTATCGATACCGATGATGGGTAGTCAGTGTTGGAGTCCGTTTGTTTGTGGCTTGAGATTTTGGTGCGTCGATCTTAAATTGTGAGTCTCGAGGTTCATGAGTTAGTGGATAAAATTCAATGAGCTCTCCGACCACTAACTGAAAACAATGGATACAGAAAGTTTAGTAAACATTATGGAGGAGAGGTTTCACGTTCTGGAAGTGTTTTTGTGGATGAGTTGAATGGGAAGAGAGCGAGCGAGAAGTACAGGAAGGTTAGAATTTGAGTGGGTTTGCACATGGACTCAATGGCGCCCTTTAGCCCATCTCGGCGAGGGCGGAATTCTGCCTTTTTTGGGACTGGGCTCAAGGACCCAGTCCGATTCTCCATTTTAGGAATTATTAAAATATTAAAAACTAAAAAAATTAAAAAAAAAAAATCGAAAATGTCTAAAAATTATTAAATTAAATAAAAAACTCAGAGAAAAATTTTATTTTTCCTAAAATTAGAAAAAAAGCTTAAAATTCAGTTTTTGAATAATTTTCTTTTAAAATGAACGTTAATCTTTGATAAAAATCGCTTTGCAAATTGAACATGCTTTTAAGGTGTTACCATAGAGTTCGGATTGTTCATGGAAAAGGATGCCTTTGGTGCACACTTTTGATATGATTATGGTTTCCCTTTGCTTAGTTAGGACTAGTATTTATTCCTTAGCACTAGATGCTTGTTTTTCTTGCAATTTATTTAATACTCCCTTGGTTGCTAATTATTATTTAATGCTCCCTCGGTTGCTCCATGGGCTCTTCCTCTCCAGCTTACTCCTCTGTCGTGAGTGCGTCTCAAGTTAAAATTTGATCAAATTCATTATTTGAATGCCAGTAGTTTTATGATATCATGGAAGTTGAATTTAGAGATATTTGCACTTGCTTATCAAGTGGATTTTCTGGGACTAGGAATGGGTCCTGCCGGGGGCCGCACAGGCCGACTGTCGGCTCTGCTCACTTTGATTGATGGCGGGCTGTCGTTGGACTCTGGATTTAGTGGTGGAGTGTCTCTAGTTTTGTATGGAGGAGGGTGAGAGAGGGTGGATGACCTCGGTCGAGGTTCTTGGGAGGAGTTTCCGGAGTCGAAGCTGTCTCTAGTGACTGTCCAAGTGAACTTCCCCGGTTGACGATCAAGCTCAAGACTACTTTTGTTTAATAACAACAGTAAAGGTGTGATTTATTTTACGAATGTATATCATTCTATTTACCTAGTCTCATGTCATTTTGCTCTTTTTTAGGCAATCTAATATATTTCTTGCTTCTTAACAAACCACATATGGGATCTAGTCCTTTTTCAAATCTGGGTGACTCAAATGCATTTTGTGGCTAACCTAAGTTTGCCAATCATCTATATATTGTAGTATTGTATTTTGCATTCTCGCACCCAGTATTTGACCAAACAGGAAGCTCACTTGAGCTTCCCTAGAAATAAATTTACAACGTTTCAAGGAGTCAACGGCCACCGACCCAATAATCTAATGCAAACGCTTCTATCCGTCTATGGCAATATATAAGCAAGCGTTGAGGGTGCACTTAATTGAAAGTAGCAGCCACGTTGTTCAGATGTTGCAATAGTTAGATTTTTTTTTTTTATAAAGGAAAATGAAAGCAAGCAATGAGTGACGTGCTTCAGATAAACTAATCTTAAGAATCTTATAGGCTATTTTAGCGAATGCTTTTCAAAGGATACAATCTATAGGAACTTATGCGCATATTAGCAAAATGTGCTGCGATCGGTTCTACTCTATGGGTAGCACCACCGTATAACTTAATTCAGGAAGGTCCTTTTGTTTAAATGGCTCTATTTAATCAGCAAAAACTGGGTTTGACCCAAAACTGGGTTTCTAAACCTCCCCTAGTCCTTTGGAATCTTGTATGGGCTGGAGCCCCTTTGAATAGCCTTTGGACTTTTCTTGAAGAAGTAAAGAAATCTTTTTGGATCTTAAAAAAAAAAAAGGACAAGAGGGTTAATGTGCCTGTAACAGATTAGAATTTCCGAGCTAGAGGGCCACGAAAAATCGTTAGCCGTTGCCAATCATTTCCAAGAACAATTTATCATAACTGTTATTGTGGGGTTCTTGGATTACACTGCGTCCATGAGATATGTGGAATTTCATTTGCTACTATAAGGAGCCTCCTGGGGGGTGATCCCAGAAACCGCGAATCAATTTGAATTTAAAAATTGTCGCAGTCAACTTTCACCGTGAAGTCGCCAAAAATCAGACCTTGGCGGTGGACGGAGACAGAGGAGTTGATGATATAGAGGGCACGGGCAAGGTCCTGGTCCTTTTGCTGGAAAAATAGGGTCAATTCCAAAAAAAACCCCAAACTTTAGGTCCAGTCCCAAATATACCCTAAACTTTTTTTCGTCTCAAAAAAACCCCAAACTTTAGGTTTAGTCCCAAATCTACCCCGAACTTTTCTTTTGTCTCAAAAAAACCCTAAACTTTAATTTTAGTCCCAAATCTACCCCGAATTTTGTTTTGTCTAAAAAAATCTCAAATTGGTACACATATGACAAATTTACCCAAAATTATTTTTTTGACCACCAAAAAATTACCATATATTATTTTCCGTTAAATTTTACTGTCAAATTTCTAAATTAAATAACACGTCGTAATTAATGGGTATACTAATTTGGGGTTTTACCCTTCGTTTGTACTAAAAAAATACCAATTTTTGATCTGTTTTCAAATATACCCCATGATCTAGTCCCAACTTAACATGACATTTCTACATAGATAATAAATACGCATAAACAAGATGTCGTAGAAAATTATTTTCAAAATAAAACCATTTTAGGACATAAAAAATTAAGAATTACTAATACGGCTTTTGGACAGAGGCTAACGAGGGCAATTTAGGATTAGAGTAAAATTTGCTGATTTTTTTGGGAATAGACTAAGAGTTTGGGGTTTTTTTAAAACAAAAGAAAAGTTTTGGGTAGATTTGGGACTAAATCTAAAGTTTGGGGTTTTTTCCGAGACAAAAAAAGTTCGGGCGATTTGGGACTAAATCTAAAGTTTGGGGTTTTTTTCAAACAAAGAAAAGTTCGGGGCAGATTTGGGACTAAACCTAAAGTTTGGGGTTTTTCTTGAGACAAAAAAAAGTTCGGGGTATATTTGGGACTAAACCTAAAGTTTGGGGTTTTTTTTGGAATTGACCCTGGAAAAATATTACATGCTTCCGGAATACACGAGCAAGGCCAATGGCCCAGCGCATGCCGATTTGGAAATTTGTAAATCTGAAGAGCAACCCGGGTTCCAATCTCGCCATGGCAGTCACAGATCAATGGCATGAGCAATCGTCACATTGGAAGCAAACAATCTGAAAGCGTGAAACTGCACTTTCACGTACGGCTATAGCATACTAAAGTAATATAACCGTCCCATAGGTCTAAATTCTTTCTTCATATTCCATTTCGACATAAGTTGAGGAAAATTCCAACTTAAAGGAACATATGAAATGATCAGTACTAGACTTTCAGATGAGTTTGATCGTATCTGATAACACATTTCTCAAGTGGCACCAGCTGAAGTCACCTACGCAGAAAATGAGAGATAAGCCTCTCTCCAGGGAGATGTAAAACTTATCAATCACTTCCTCCAGTTTCTCTAATCCTTTTGAGGACTATAAAGTGTGCCATAGACATTCATGAACTTCGAGAACCAACAAGTTCTCCAGGACTGAAAACATTAGCAGTATCCTTAAGCCAAAGTCACAAGAATGACAATCTACATGGAAGCTGGTGGATATATTGCTCAAGGGAAATGCGACATGTGTCTGGAAAATCTAAAACTAACCAGAATCATTAGGCCATGAACAATCTGGATGCTAGATGCATTAAAACAAAGACTGATGATAGAAGCTTGCGTTACTGTCAAATTCGTTAGTGGTTCCGGGAAAAAAAAAATTGGACACGGGAGAGAGAGTTTGTCGTGGGCAATTCAGGGATAATGTTGATGAATGTAAGCCAGGATCCTCAAATGAGATCGTTTCCCAGTTTCATTGGAGTTTCCTGCTAGACCCATAGAATTGGCATGTAACCTCAATTATCGTTGGCGGTCCAATAGCTTCAGGTAACTTTCTTATGGATGAACAGTCCATCCTAGTTAAATTCAATGTCTTTAGATCTCCACTTGAATCGGGTTGATCAAATATCGTTAAAAGTTGCGAACCCAACTCAACCGGCGATTCTAATTTTCCCGACTGACTATGGAAGCTGCTTTCTGTTTTTGCGGAGGAGTAGTGCACCTATATAAACAATGTCGCATGAGCTTAACTAACCCTCCAATAGAGTTTCAAAGCTCCTCTCTCTCCGGGCAATAGGCATAGCTGCAAAGATAAACATGAAAACTTTCACTGATCCTCCAATAGAGCGTGGGAGGATCACTGATATTCTCTTTCAAACAGATACGCTGACCTTACAATAATGCACCCAAGGATTAGAATTGTCAACGAATTACATTGCAAAACGAAATATCTAGATCCTCAAAACAATTGAACAGAATGCAGTTGTACAGAATTTAATTACATAGAAAGCAAATCTATTCCCTTCTTCGAAGACGACAAACCAAAATAAGGCTTCAGGAGTCCACCTACCAATTTCTTTGCTCCCAATAACCTTGGCAACAACATTCTAAACTACTTCTTTGGGGCCGCAACATTGCACAAGTGAAGGACGGTTTACTTTAGTCGGACAAACACAGAGGAAAAGGATATCAAAATGACAATCTAATCGTTGACTAAATGGCTCAGACAAACAGTAACCTAAAGATCATTAACTCAGTACAAAGAAAATGAAAAAAAAAAATGTACTATATCTTGGTTGTTGAGAATGTAAATAAAGTAGATATTTGCATAAAAAAATCGTGCGGATGTGAGGGTGCGATGGATAAAAAAGGCCATCCTTGGTTGTTGGTGCCACCGTTTCTACTCAAAAACACTGGATCACCGAATCATAAAGATGAGCTCGTGGAGTGGAACTAGAAGAGAGGAAAGCGGGCAAAGGATGCAAGAATTGAAAGACGAGTCCGACACGCTGGTGACTCTCGTTGCCTTAGGAAATGATGATGCAAAGCTCCATAAGCAGAAGAACGACCTTTTACCCGTCACTCACCGGGACTAAAATCATGAGCCAATTTTTTGCGAATCTTAAACGCTACCGCTGACAATCTCGTAATTGGATCCACAAGATCCTATCACAGAAAGAAGGGTAGGTGAGGAGGATCGTACTGCACGGCCTGAGAGCAGAATACAATGGCCTCAGGTTTTATGACGCCGTTTTCTAGCTTTGCTAAAAGCTAATGTTTTCTAGCATGGAGGGGGGCAAGTTTCGGAGATGCCGATACCAAATTCTGGGTTTGAATTAAGAAATAATGGTCTTTTTACGATGACGCGCGGACGGGCTACACGACCAAATCCCAAATGCGCTAATGCCAGCGTTGATAGAGGACACTGGTGTGAGATAACCATCCTCATCTGAAGAAGTAATTCACGGGAGAATAGAGGGTGATGGAGTAGAAGA
This sequence comes from Angophora floribunda, assembly GCA_014182895.1. Lineage (NCBI taxonomy): Eukaryota > Viridiplantae > Streptophyta > Magnoliopsida > Myrtales > Myrtaceae > Angophora > Angophora floribunda. Next base: position 28,140,843 of record CM024707.1, on the reverse strand, counting down.
TCCAAGCCTCGAGGCAGAATGAGACATGGGATTTTGTCATGAAACCTAGAGATGTGAAAGCCATGTCATGTGAATGGATTTACATGCTGAAAAGTCACCCAGATGGTTAGATCGAGGGAAACAACGCTCCATTGGTGGTTTGCTTAGAAAACTCCTACTTCTCAATGGTAACTCGTCCGACCCAACATATCAATTATGAACTTCACATTCATTTCTTGAAAAATTGTAGTAGATTTCATGGATGGTCCCTAAATTTTAGTAGATTTCGCAACTGTGTCAAGAATTTTGACTTTTACCACTCAAAGCAACGTACTTTCCTAATTTTTTTGACAATCAATCCATTTTTTTACCGCAACGATCACATTTTCGGCAGTGTGTCGACACGGTGGACATGTGATAGTGATGGGTGAACATGTGTAGTGACATGGCATCTGAAAAATTGGCCACATGTTTGCCACATCAGCATTTTACTGAGTAATTATACAAAATTCAGAGAGAATTCAGCATGTGTACTGACGTGTAGTGACAGGGCATCCGAAAAGTTTAATAACTCAGCATCTGCCTGCGTCCTCCCAAAATTCCTTACGGCGTACATCAGCTGTCATTGACCTTCAACTAAACTCCAGCCATATTTTGGCCTTGACAGCCATCGTATGCCTAAAAACCTCTGCAATAATCAAATCAACCACTTCTTCAGGGCTGCAGCAATGCACAAAGACAGAAATGTTCACATTAGTAACTCGAACAAACATAACCCAAAAATCTTTTAATTCATACACCAAAGAAGAGAATTGAAAAAATAAAACAAAACAAAAACTTAAGATCTATTTTCCCCACATGATTCCTCTGGCTATGATGAAATTCAGGGATCTGCTTGAGGAGGTCAGCTGTCATTAGTTCACTGTCATTAGTTCTCTGGTGAACAAACATTCAAAATCCATGGACATATTCAAAATAACTTGTTTGTTGTAACAGAATTTGAACTGTGAGATAAGCAAATTGTACTCAAGTTCCAAGCAAAATTTTGAGAAATCAAGAAATTTCACCAAGTCCAACTTGTATACTAGCCACGTAACTTTCTTATTACTGAAGAGTCTGTTCTAATTACTTTTAATTTTAAAATTTCAATTGAATCAGGTAGATTGACCATCTTTAATATTTAAAGTCTAACTCAATCAAAAAGTTTATCACAAAGCACCCACATCGACACAAATGTGTAAGCTTTAAGTAACCCACTAGTAGAGTTCAGAAGCTCCTCTCTCCCAGCACCCTATTAACAGCAAACGTGCAAGCTTCACTAACCTCCCAACAGAGTGCAGAAGTTCAACGATTTTCTAGATCTGACACATGAACAAGTCACTCTAATTTCATTCTAATCTTCCAAACACTATACCAAGCATCTTAATCCATCTTCATTTTAAAATGAAATGTCTAGTTCCTCCACAATTAGAAAATAAATACAGTTCTACATGACATCATTTCGTGGAATGGATTGATGGAACATCATTTCATTTTTCTTCATCAATGAAACAAACAAAGGCTTGAGAAACAGTTTCCTTACAGTGGGTATCAGCTATCACTAGTCTTTACATAAACTTCATTCAAATTCTGGAATTCACATCCATCGGATGATTCACAACCTCTGCAATAATCAATTCAACCACTTCTCCTGGGCTGCAGCAATGCTTGGAGACAGAAAAAAGTTCATGTTACTCTGATGATAAATAAAGTGATACAAAATGACAACCAAATTGTTGAGAATGTAAATGAGATAGCTATTTGCATAAAAAAAATCGTGCACATGTGGGTTGTGTGAGAAAAAAGGCCATCCTAGACGTTGGTGCTGCCATTTTGACACAAAATCACTGGATAGTTAAATTATAAAGATGAGCTCGCTAAGTGGAACCAGAAAAGGAAAGCGGGCAAAGCTATGTAAATGAGTTATTGCCATACATCAAGGATGCAAGAATTGAAAGACGAATGGGACACATTGGTGACTTTCGTTGCTTAGGGAAATGATGCAAAGCTCCAGAAGCAGAAGAATGACCTTTTACCCATCACTCGCCGGGATCATGATCATGAACCTGTATTTTGCTGAGTTCAAATATCTCTGCCGATAATCTCGTAATTGGATCCTCAAAATCCTATCACAGAAACAAGGACGGGCGAGGAGGATTGTACTACATGGTATGAGAACAGAAGCTAATGGTCTTATTCCGAGGACACGCGGATGGGCTACACGTCCAAATCCTAAGTCCGCTAATGCAGTGTTAATAGAGGATATTGGCATGAGATAATCATCCTCATCTCAAGAAGCAATTCGCAGGGAGAACAAAAGGGCGAAGAAGGAAGAGATCCAAGCCTTGACGCAAAACGAGACATGGGATTTTGTGATGAAACCTAGAGATGTGAAAGCCATATCATGTGAATGGATTTACATGCTAAAGAGTCACCCAGATGGTTCGATCGAGTGAAACAAGGGTTCACTGGTGGTTTGATCATAAATCTCCGACTTCTTAACAGTAATTCATCCGAGCCAACATATCAATTGCAAACTTCACTCTCATTTCTTGAAAATTTCAAGTGGATTTCATCAGTGGTCAATGAATTCTAGTAGATTTTGCAATTATGTCAAGAATTTTGACTTCTACCACACAAAGCACTATACTTTCCTTCTTTTTCTTTTATAATTGATACACTTTTAACAGCAACAATCAATCAATTTTCTGACAGTATATTGATGTGACATGGACACATGGTAGTGATGGATGAACATGTGTAGTGGCATGGCAACCGACAAATTGGCCACATGTTCGCCACGTCAGCATTTCATGGAAGATTTCGAATTTGTGCGAAATCTAACCGAAATGCATCATTCGATTAAAAAAAATGGTAATGTTTCATGCTCTTAATGAAAGAAATCAAAATTCAACGACGTGATTTCAAGTATGCTAAAGTTCAGTAAACGTCGATAAAATTTACCTCAAAATTCTTGAAAATATTTGTGCTAGAAAAGTTTAGTAACTTTCTAGATGAGATCCACCATTTGCCTGTGTTCTCCTGAAATTCCATAAGGCTTACAGCGTGTATCAACTATCCCCCATTTTCAACTAAACTTCAGTCAAAATCTGGCGTTAACATCCATCAGATGACTCGAAACCTCTCAATAATCAGTTCAACTACTTCTTTAGGGCTACAGCAATACACAAAGAATGAAAAGTTCACATTAGTGACTCAAACAAATGTAACCCGAAGATGATTTAATTCATACCCCAAAGAAGAGGAGAAAAAATAGAAAACGAGAACTTAAGGTCTATTTTCCCCACTCAATTCCTCTGGCTATGATGAACTACAAGGATTTGCTTGAGGGGATCATATGCCATTAGTTCTTTAATGAACAAACATTTAAAATCCATGGATTTATTTGAATTAACATGTGGATCGCAATAGGACATGAATTCTGAGATAAGCAAATTGGTCAAGAGTTCCAAGCTAAATCATAAGATATTAGATGTGTCAAAATGGGTCATAAACCCATATTATGACTCACTTTTAGTTAAATGGGTCAAATATAAGTCTAATGAAAGTTAAATATGAGTCAAATATGGGTCAAATATGGGTTGAGTGGGTCATTTAACATAGAGCTTAAAGTGAGTTTGGGTTTCTCTATAATAATAATGACTTTTAACAATACGGGTTGGGTCGGGTATGGGTCGGGTGTGGGTCAGGTCGAATGTGAGTCATTAGATTTACATTACATGAATTTGGGTCAAAACGGGTTAAATGGATCAATATGGGTCGGACAATTTTCGACCCGACCCAACCCACCCATTTGACGGGTCTATAAGAAATCAAGAAAGTTCACCTGTCAAACTCATATATGAGCCTTGTAACTATCTTATTACTAAAGAGTCAATTCTAGTTACTTCCAATTTCTTCAAATTTCCAATTGAATCAAGTGGATCAACCATCTTTAACATTTCAACTAAACCAACAAGTTCATTTTCACAAGAGCATGAAAGCTCTTTTATCACAGCACCGACATCAAAACAGAGATGTATAAGCTTTAACTAGCCCTTCAATAGAGCTCGAAGGTTCCTCTATCTCCCAGCACCCCCTTAATGACAAATGTGCAAGCTTCATTAACCTCCCAGCAGAATGCAGAAGTTTAACGATTTTCTAGATCCAACACATGAACAAGTTACTTGAATTTCATTATAATATTCCAAACACTATACCAAGTGTAAGAATATCCATCTTCATTTTAAAACGAAATTTCTAGTTCCTCTGCAATTGGAAAACAAATGCAGTTCTATAGAACATCATTTCGTGGAATGGATTGATGGAACACCATTTCTCTTTTCTTCATCAATGAAGCAAACAAATGGTTAAGAAACAGATTCCTTACAGCGGGTATAAGCTATCACTGATCTTCACCTAAACTTCAGTCAAATCTGGAATTGACATCCGTTAGATGATTCAAAATATATGCAATAATCATCCAACCACTTCTTCAGGGCTGCAACAATGCCTAGAGACAGAAAAAAGTTCATAATAGTCTGATGGAAAATAAAGTGATACAAAATGACAACCTAATTGTTGTTTTAATGTCTCAAACAAACATAAACCGAATATCTTTTGACTCATACACCAAAGAAGAGAATAAAAAACAAAAAACTACTCTCAATTGAATGAATGACTTAGAATCTACCTACAGAACTTGAGGAGATCATTGGTCATCAATTCTTCGATCAACAAACATTTAAATCCGTGGATTTATTTGAAATAACATGTCAGTGGCAACAAAACATGAAATCAAACAAAAGAAAATTAGAAACGGGTTCCAAATAAAATCTTGAGAAACCCGGGAACATTCTTACAAGCTATTTTTAGATATATTCTAACAGAAACAAATTAGCTATCAATAATATTGTATTATCATTTTTTATCTATTCTATATATAATGAAAAGTGGTGCTTCTATTGTGCATTTTCTTTGTCTTTACATTCAAACTAGTATGTGCGCCCGTGAGACACATAATTTAAAAGTCCTTTTTGTTACAGCCATTAATCCAATGCCTTTTCTATCCTCATTTCAAATTCAAATAGACAATAAGCTAAAGTACAGGAAAGGATGTTCGCCACTATTTAAATTAAGTTTTTATTTAATATAAGCGATAACAAAAGAATGACTTAGGATGAAAATTATGAAAATCTAAAAACTTCAAGAAACCCAAAAAGGACTCTTAGTATAAGAATACTGGGTTAGTGATACTGCAAGGACAAGATTAATGCAGATATATGAATGCTTTGTTAATTTTTATTTAAATTAAATTAATAAAAAATACTTACTAGTAGTGCTAACGAGCCATAATAGACAATTAACAAACATACAAAGCCACATATTTTAACTTATTTCCGAATATACCATCAAAAGTTATAGCAAAGACAAGATTGTGAAGGATAATACGGTAACTATCCAATAAAATACAACTATGCTTACAATGAAAAAAATGCCAATTTTTGTTTTTCTCTCTTCATCTTTCAATTTCTTCGTCTCCACATCCTACAACATACAATCAACGTAAAGAATATCTCTTCTTACAATTTCTTCACCCACCTAAAAAACTCTTCCAAACATAGCGTAAGAATCAACTTGAGTGTTCTTGAATATTTTTATGCAAAAGTTTGCATTGCAGTGACTTGAAACTCTAGTGGTAATATTCAATTAAATGACATATTACGTCATAATTTAGTCAAAATAGCGGCATTACCTGTTAGTTTTCGATTCGAACCTCCAAATATTCACAACCTCTTCCCATTCCTCCACTTTGTTGCCAAATTTCCTCTTGTGCTCACCCGAGGCACTTATGTATAAATCACTTCCAATCTTCCCATCATCAATCTCCACATAGTAGAGAATGGGCCAGATCATTTTTTACCCATTTGTCATCTATGTGCATTTTCCCATGTGAGCCAATTCACCGAGACATCACTTATGAGAAGCATCATTTGTGGATAATACATAAGTAGGTAGAAATGGCAATGGTCGACCAGTGGCAGAAGCCGCTTGGCAATTGCATCACCACATCTCACTTGGACATTGTTTGCAAAAACATGAATTATGCTACCACCCAGTTTCTTATGAAGGAACTTAACGATGATATAATGTGTCCAGTAGTCTAAAAGTCAGGATCACCTTGTACTAGGGAGCACTGCGGGAAAGCCAAGTCCATCTCTCACCATCCAGCAATCTTTCCAGAACAATGCAACCATGGCTATCCAACTCCAAGCTTTCCCAGCCCTTGAGACCCTCGATGGATTTTATCTTTGGACAATCCTCTATCTCGATCCGCACTAGCTTATCTAACTTTGATAAGTTGGATAACCTTTCTATCATAGGACAATGGGAAATCCGTAAGGACCGTAAGGATTTCAATTCTGACAAATCATGAATCTCAACCAGCCTTTCTAATTTGTTCAGATCCAAGCACCGTAGATTATTCAAGAGTGACAGACCAGCTATTTCCACGAGCAATTTGCATTCACTTAGTTTCAATTTCATCAAATGTATTAGTTCTGGAGAGACAGAGAAGCATGACATTTGATATTCAATGACACAAAGATCCGTTAGTTTTTTTAAGTTCAAAAGGGGTGGCAGTAGACTGATGCCCCTAAATGTCAAGGTTGACAAACCAGATGGAAGTGGATGGATCAATTGCTCTTCTGGCAAATTGTTCATCCATGTTAGGCCAAGTTCCTCTGTTGAAGCAGTTAATCTATAAAATTCTAGATTATCTAAATTGAGGAGACTTGAAAGATCAAGGATAGATGAAAAGTGATGTGCTTGCATGTGAAGGCGTGTCAAACTTAAGGGAAGATCAAGTATTTCCTGAAGCTGACTTGAACCAAATTCAAGTGTATGGAGACAAGAGAGACGACGTAGCACTGAAGGAAATCTAGATAAAAAGTATAGGATAAGTCCAATATCCTCAAATGGGATAACTTCCCGATTTCCTCCAGGTTTTCATTTGTCAAATGTTGACATTTCTTGGCATGTAACTCTTTGAGCATCTTCAGCTGCCCGACAGTATGAGGAAACTTTCTTATCTTTGTATAACTTACCCCAATCACTTCTAGTTTCTCTAGACATCCAATGGAATCTGGTAGTTCAACTATTCCTGAATATGATAAATCCAACCTAGCCAACTTTTTCATTTCTCCGATAGACCATGGAAGCTCCTTTATTCCCACACACCCACGTAAAGATAAATGTGTAAGTTCTAGTAACCCTCCAATAGAGTTCGGAAGTTGGATGATTTTAGGGTGGTTGTCCAATATAAAACTTGACAAAGATTTGAGGTCGCCAAATGTCTTAGGAAGCTTGAAAGGTTGAAAATTTTGGGGCATGATAATCTCTATTAAAGATTGTAGAGAACCGATTTCTACTGGCAAACTGCAAAGCAACTCACATCCCTTGATATTTAAAGTTTGCAAGTGTTTTAGCTTGCCAATTGACCTGCAAATTCTGGTTAACTTGACACACTGAGCAAGAATTAACATCTTCAAGGACGTTAAATTAGAGAAGTCAGGTGTCCTTTTTAATTGTATGCAACCCGTCAAATTTAGAACCTTCAATTGAATCATCTGCAGAAAAAAAAGTTGTAGTAAAAGAATAAATGAGAAACATTAGTGGATATGGTTATAAGAACAATTGAGAATCATCTGTAGAATAAAAGATGTTGAAAATGACCCTCGTACTTTAGAATTTTCAAAATAATCGCCAACTTCATTCCTTTTTTTATATATTTTTTGTATGGATAAAGGCCCCTGTTAGGAGTCAAATTTACACCACGGCGAATATACGAAGAATCATCCCACCCTTTTGTCACATCTTTTATTCCAAAACCTACGGTGTGCAGCTTAGAAAAAAAATCCATATAAACATATACTAAATACTAAATTAAGCCAGAGAGCTAGCTTGAATCAATATTGTCAAGCTCAAGCTCGCTTGATTCAGATAATCAACTAAGCAATTTCAAATAAACTTGTAATCCTTTACACAAAATAAGTTGAGTGTTACCAATCTTGAACTTTATGTGATTCAAAGCACATATGATGCATACTGAAGCAAAATGGCACTTACTTCTATTGAAAAATACACCATTTTCAAAGCCTAAACGACTTGCAGGACTGTGAAGTCAAGGTTGTAAACCGCATAGAGAATTTTCTTTAAGTGGGACATAATTGTGCTTTACTTACATGTATAACAAGACAGAATGGAACTAATGCCAGATATATTCTACAATCAGATGAGGTAATGATAGAAAGAAGTAAATTTTATATATTGCTTCTATCATCGCCTCATTCATCATGAATGAGATAATGAAAGAAAGAAGTGCATTAAGGCATATCATACCTTCATTTGGCTCCACCCACCCCAACCATCTTCAATATTGCTATATGAAAGGTCAAGCATGACCAAATTATGGAAGTGAAAGTCATTTGCACTGAAAAGTGTTTGCCACCTTCGTGGTAAAAGCCATCTTTGCTTCAAAAGAAGATTGTCGAAGTTGCCAAAAATATCAATGTATTTCGCTCGAAGGAACCTTAGATTTGGTAGAGCAGCCAATTCTTTGGGTGCAATGTTGCGGCTGTGGTCATAGAAAGTCAAGCTTAGTGCTTCTACATCTTCATTTCTCTGCCAATAGAGCCTCATGATTAATTGAGAGCACAACTCTCAACACTATTCCAGAGCTATAAAGAAAAGAAGCATATAAACACTAGTAAATAATTTCTCCAACAAAATATCTATCATGGCTCACGTCTTTTCCCGGCAAGTAGACTTATATGTTTTCATTCACACCATTAATGAAAATTTTCAGCTTCTATTGGAAGATATCTTATAAATCATTTCTCTATTTCCCAGGTTCTACTTTTCAAGAAATATAGCATATCAATTCAAATCTTCATAGTGCTTTTATTTTCTCTTTAATTGTGTTTGGAAGTGATTTATTATACAGCTAGTTTTCTTCTGACTTTACTTGTATAGCACGTGAAATGGCGCTTTGTTGTTTCAGAATTTCTAGAAAACTATTTTGCATTCTACAAAATCTAGACAATAAAGCTAACTGTCAGACAATCTATATATCCGGTCTCACAAGACAAATGGCAAGTAAAACAAAGCTAACTATAGAATAAAAGAGAAAACTCTAGAAGTTTCTTTTACCATATTAAAATTATGAATCATACTCTTCCATTTTACCTTTTTACTCTCCAGTAGTTTCACGACATCCTCATAAATCCATGCCCTACTAAATTTGCAAGGACATTCTTTGCGAGGATATTCTCCAAGGATGATGTACCTTCTCATATCTCGAACTTGGTCATGCATTTTAAACTTATTATCATCTCCAATTTTTATCAAGGACCGTTGGAGGAGGATAGATAGTGCAATGTGAGGATTGTAATTACAATCATCCCACATGATAATTGGATATGTTTTGTCCTCATTGGTGAAAAAGCAAGCAATATCCAAAAATACTTCTTTTTGCTCATTCTCCAATCCTTCATAACTTATCATTAATACATCCCGAACATCCTCAAAAGGACCTTTCTCTAACTTCTTCAACGTTTCTTTCCATAGGTTTCTTTTATCAAAATGTCGCTCTATGGTAGAGCTGCTGCAACGAAGAAATGAACCTATCACCTCGACAGCCAATGGAAGCCTACCCACTTTATCAACAATATCTTTTGAAAGATCTACATAGTCTTCCATAGGAGAGTCATTTCCAAAAGCATGCTTAGAAAACAACTGAAGCACTTGACAAAATTCCATTGCATGAACTTCGTAGCACAAAATTCCTTCAAGTTGATTTAAGTCCTCTTTGATTGATGTTAAGATACCATTGTCCCTAGTTGTGATAATAATCCTGCTACCGGAACCAAACCAATTAGATTTCCCAGCTAGCTTTTCGAATTGCTTTTTGTTGCCTAGATTATCAAGGACAATGAGAACTTTTTTAGCATTACATACTCTCTCGATCCTTTGCATCCCCTCTCTGATGTCTTCGATTGATTCAGCATTCCCAGAATCACCAATACTTGATAATAACTTCTTTTGCAAGTTTATAAGATCATGTTGTGTTGTGGCTTCTCGAATGTCATGCAGGAAACAAACATCGTCAAAGCTAGAATATAGTTTGTTGAACACAACCTTTGCAAATGTTGTTTTACCGATACCCCCCATTCCATGTATCCCAATGAAACGTACACCCCTAGAGTCAACATCCAACTTCTCTATTATGGCTTTTATCTGATGATAATCTTCAACCAAATTTTTAGGCACATCCACACGTTTGTCCCCGATCTTACGCACGACCTCTCCAACAACTGATTTAATTAATTCTCCCATGCTGCAGCAAAGCAAGAAGAAGTTGTTTCAGTCAAAGGCAAGGAAGAAAGTGTATAGATAATGTCCATCGATTTGGGACAGTAGGGTTAAATTGATGCATACGTGGAAATTTGTGGATTTACGTCACTGATCAATTTGACGAATTTGAGATGTTTAACAATGCATGAGCCGACATGAAAGAGATATTCTTGATGGAATGAACGGAATAAGATTCATAACACTGGACAGGGTAATTTTTACCAATCCTAGAATCGACTAACTAAAATAATGCAGTGACATAAAATCAAAAAAGAAATGAGCACAATACAACTATATGTCCGTGGCTCCACCAAAGTGGGAAAGATATTGTTCCAGTCAAAGATATGGTTAAATGAGCTGACTATTCCAATGACCACTCATGCAAATTAAGCGTTATAATCAGTCGATATGTCCGTTAAAAAATTATATTTCATGGAAAGGCCATCAATTTCAAGAATTGAGAAGAGAAACTAACTTTTGAATATATCCCCAAATAGCAAAAGTGATGACTTCAAAGTAGACTCATGGCATCCGCGGCATTCCATCTCTTGTCATAATTTAAACTTTCCAATAGTTCTAACATCTTTTTTATATATAGCAAGTAAGATTGACTAAATCATCGATGATTTCAGTTAATGAAATAACAAAATAACATAAGTGATGTCATTTTAAATAAATGTGATTTGCAATATTGGATAATAACATCGAAATGGAAACATTTATTATCCAAGGTATAAGAAAAGTACAAAAGTATATTATAAGTATATTTTTTAGGGTTAAAATTGAAAAAATTAAAGTTGAAAAGAAACTTTAAGCTTATAAAAGGACACGCTAGTCAAGGTGGATTATCAGGCTCTCATTCCTTGTATCCCCCATCATCCTTTTGAAGATGAGCCGAAGAAGATATTTCATGGAATGGGCGGAATAAGATTCACAAATTAAATTACTTGGGAATGAATACGTTTTTTTATGGTAATGCCGAGGTTGAATAACTAATTAAAATGTAAAGTCATAAATTTCAAATTGGATTGTCATAAACTTACACTAATGTTGCTGTGGAAGTTCTGTAGAATTCTTATATTCTGTAGAATTCTTATATAAAACTACAAAATATGGGGTCTAGTGTAACAACAAAAGAAGCATGATTCGTGCAAGGTATAAGTATCTTCTCGTTTAAGGAAAACAAATTATTTTTCTCATTTTCTAAGTAAGATCAAAAGAAGCACCACATTTTTATCTTAATAAGGTGATTTTTTCCATGTAAGAATTTTAAATATTAAATTTTTTTAAAACAAACAAATGTACATATTTGAGTAAATTAAAATTACATTTACTTTATCTAAATAGTAAACAAAATAAATTACAGAAAGATCAAAATGATATTACTTACTTCAGTATAACTCAACTAGTGTTAGGTTGCTGTTCATACTTTTTGTTTATCAAATTGTTTTAAAATGAAAAAACTAGATAAAAGTTTAACCTCTTCAAAATAAAGATGTAAGGGTGGGTTCGTTCTTTTACTGATATGGTTTGTAGCTCTGTGACTGTCCTTTTTAAAAAACAAATAAACTTCTCCCTATTTGTCCTCGACCTCTTTCAAATCACCAAACTACCAGATAAACATCTTTGGGATTCCAACACTTTGCAAGGACCAACAACATATTTGCACATTCCGTTAATTTTCTAACACTTGCAAAAAAATCTTATTGTAATAACTAATTTGCTCTGAAGCATTATGGATGCTTTTTACAATGGTTACATGGCGAGTAAGTTAAAATAAGACAAAGTGACAGTGAGTGGTTTATATGCTCTCTAGCATCATCAGCTTTTTCCCAATGGTTAAAATGGTGATTTCCCATGTATGCCTATTTAAAATAAAATAAAATAAAATCATCTACAAGTCCAATGCAATTGAAGACACATGCATGTAATTTAAATTATATTAAATTAACAACAACAATATTGCAATCCTATATCTAAGCTATCTTATTTCTTGTTTGTAAATTTGTTTACTTGATATAAATACACGAACAATTGAAAACATTGAATAACGATCCAAATAAAGAAAATTAAATCTATTATGGATGCATTTCGTTGCATATTTTTTAACTGTGCTTAATCATAAACGTAGTTACACCATATTAACTCAAGGACTTTAACTTATAATTTCCATTTGCCGACTTATCAACTGAATAGTTGCTATTTAATTGATCACATGTAGTTTCACTAATAAAAAGTATTAGAGTGACATCCGATTCTAGATGTAAATTATTTATCCTCTTGTCATTTAGTTTTACAACCTTGTTTTGGTGTGCTTATTATAAACACACAAGAAGATTGAAATGTCAACATATAATCTTACTTAATATATTAATTTAGATTTCAAATTTCTAGATACATATTTGATTTAATGTTTTGGAAGTTCAGTTAATTTTAGAAAAAAATTTCTAAATGACTAATCTAATTTACTAAGAATAATAAAATGATTAAATTTATATGATATAAAGTTATGTAAAACTTGTGCTTATTAATTTAAAGTTGGCATGTCTTTGCCAAGGCAATTCGCATGTGAAATTCTACTTTTGGGCTTTAGCCTGATACTCCTACCACAAGAATTTGTTAAAGATTATTAAGTAGATTGCTAATATGAAATTTTTCATTTTCCTAGAATGTCGTCTACTATATTTCACTTAATGGCCAAGATGTCGCTTTGCAACATGTGTACTACCGCAATAGCACATTTTTTTCTCCCGACCCCCCAAAAAACAGTGCTATTGCGGCCGTACACATGAGATCAGACGTGTATTAGAAAAGTAAGATTAAGAAGTGTTTTGCTTTTGTTGTACACAAGTCTACAGCGTATTTCTTAGTGTTTTTAGGCCTTTACAATCAAAAAATTTACTAAAATGACTATTAAATCTAAACAAGTTCTTCCATTAAGGAAAAAAAAAAATACAAGAACAGAGTGAAAGCAAAATGAATGGAGACCTATAGCAAGACTATCGTTTCTTTTGTTTATGCCGACAAAAACATTTTTGGATGTATTCGTTTCACGGAAAATAAGTGATATAATAAATATTTTCAAAAAATAATTGCTTATATTATTTGGAAAAATTAGTCAACAGAAAATATTTTCATTATTGATAACAATTTATGCATAAATATTTTCGTGAACAATCAAAAAAAATTTCATTCATTTATTTTCTTAAACAATATAAATGACTATTTATCGAAAAAATTGTTTTCATATCACTCATTTTTCGTGATACAAAGCACCCTCTAATTCTAATACATTTCCTCCTTATTTTGATAAGGGTTGTCTATTACGATAGTATTGGAGAAAAATAAAATATTGACCCAAAACTTTTGTGATTGGTAGTTAAAGCCCAATATCACCAGGTCAGGTGCAACGCACATGGTCCAACAGTCGTACAATTAAACAAAATCCCGCCTTCAATAAAAAAGAAAAAAAGAAAAAGAAAACAGAAAGGGGCAAAACTGATATTTCGGGAGGACTTTAACAGAATATTCCATGATTTAACGGCGATAGAGGGACGTTGGCTAGATTTGTCTCAAACTTGGAAGTACTCGTCTTTTTTCTGACTTGTAAGTAAACGGTAAAATGGTTTGGTTTTTCTTCTTTTGACCTATTCTTGCTTTTCATTGTGACTTGGCCCAAAAAAGTGCGAGAGCCAGAAGACACAGAAAACATAGATTTTTGTTTTCCTTTTTGCAACAAAGAATCAATCACCTTTAGTAATGTGGTTGGATAATTCCGACCAAAAAATATATAGATGTGGTTGGGTAACGAATGTTGTTTTTCCAGTCCATTAATTGACTTGTCCATCTTAACTTTCATCTTTTACTCTCTCTTTTTTTCAATTGTGCGAGGTAAATTTTCATTTTTTTTTCAGTCTTACCTAAAACTTTCAGGAAACACTATGACATGTAAATTTATATTTAATATTTGCAAAAATACTTTAGTTTATAGCGAGAAAGTGGAAAAAATTATATTTTCCTTTTTAAGCCAAAATGAACAGATTTGGATGAGTTTTTTTTATTTTTCATCTAGAAAGAGTTTTTTTAAAAATAGGCACACGCTATCCAATTTAATCAACTTACAATTGTAAAGGAAACATTTGTTGTAATCTTTATTGGTAGTGTCAGGATGAAATCGATAATCTTATCTATTTTATTATATAAATCAAAGAGGTCAGCTTGAACATAATTATTTTTACTTCCCTAAAATATCCTCAATTGGTTATTTGTTCTATTAATGGACAAATACCTAAGTTAATAATTCTATTTTGTAAAGCACGTATTTCGATTTTAAAATTTAAATCTATTCTATTGGAAAAAATAACTTTACTAGATAAAAGTTCAAATCTTGAAATATTTCTCTTTTCAAATATAAGTGTCCGATTACTTCATATTATGTCAATTTATTTTCATTTAATTAATCATTTTAACAATTTGTGATAAGGAAATTTTGTAAATGTATTTTTAAACGTCCATTTTTTGCATGCAAGCATCGTGCGTGCACTTTTACAAAGTTAAATCATGCACTTTTTTGGGGAAAAAATCTAATCATGTCTTGCTATAGTTATAAAATTGCAATATTCCTATTGGCTCAACAATTTAACACGAGTTTGTTATTGTACAATATTTTCTGATGACCATTGGACACAAAAAATACTCAGAACCGCATGATTGCACTACACTTTTATTGTGACGACGTGATTTAGTAAAATACATCATTAAGTGCGATGTTGCTGTTACCTATCGGGTCATATTGGGTTAATCCAACAAGAATTGGAAAATGCCTTACTTACTGGGTTGTGTTTGACGGTTTGTTGCCCGCTTTTAAAAAAAATCGGCCATATTCTATTTTCTAATGTGGGTCTCCGGGTGTTGGGTCTAGCTTTCATTAAATTCTAATGCAAATCTTAACAAAAAAATGGCTAAAAATATTTGGAAATTTCAAGGGACTAACTTTCATCCAATGAAATGTAAAAATTGTGCTTGCTAACCAAAAAGAGTCGAGGAAAATTACCGGGTGTTTTCTCCAACTTCCCATCCCTTTATATGTGCAACCTTCTCGAGGGCATTTTCCCACCGCTTCAACTCCTCGGGGGCAAACCTCTTCTTATGCTGGGATATGGCTCTCTTGTACAAGGGGGTTTTGAGTTTAACGTCAGCAGGATTCACATCATAGAAAATGGGGAGTATCTCTTTCTTCCCATTCGATGTTGATGTGCATTCTACCATGTGCGCAAGCTCACGGAGACACCACGGACTGCTAGCATAATTCTTAGAGAAGATAGTTATGTAGATTCGAGAATCGCCAATCGCTTTCAAAAGATTTTCGCCAATTTCTTCACCGACTCGGAGTCCGTTATCTCTGAAAACAGAGATTCCATCCTTCGACAACAAATGATAAAGGTAATCAGTGAAGGTTCCGCGCGTGTCCGGTCCCCTGAAATTCAAAAACACATCGTGCAAGTAGTTTGTCTCAATTTCCTTGCTCAGGATTGCCTCCGAGTCCCTCTTCATCTTGAATTTGGTCAGTCGTCTCAGAGCCCTGCCAATAATTATAGACAACAGCCTAATGAGGCTTGGAAATAGGAATCCCATCAAACAAACACAGCCAATTGCATCGAACATTTATATGTGCGACTTTCTTTCCTGTGCCTCAAGGTCTATCGACATTTGGATATATTACTCAGCAGTTATTCAAATTTGAAGTCAAGTAGATCACGTACTTACTGTCCACCTGGCACACGACGAAGTTGAAAACGTGATTAAAGCGGCACCTCAATGGAGTCCAATTTGCTGCTGATCATCTACCATTGCATTCACCAATAATATAACCACGATGTGTAAAAAGAGCTAACTGCGACGAGACTTAGTGAGAGACGATCCGACCACCACTTCTAAAGGACAGGTAATTTTTTCTGGCTCTGCGATTGCTCTCCAAATGAAGAGAACATCAAGAAACGTGGGGAGGATGAGGTTGATTTTCAGAGAAAGAGAGGAAAGACAGGAGTTAAGATGCAAACCGCTGGGGAAAAGGAGAATATTATTTGCTGGGCAATTGGGTATTTGAAAAATTGGGTAAGAGTTTGTCGAGTCACACTATAAAATGAATTTGTCGTGTCTCCTGCTGGTAAGCTTCTGCGAAAGAGAGGACCCGCAGAAGAGCAAAAGTAGGTTACGCAATCAAATATGCAAACCAGCTGGCGTTCGGGAGTCGTGGGGTGGGAAAGAGGTGCGTTCCTTAGTATCCTTTTTGACCGTTCGGTAGGCACCGGTTGCTTTTAAGGAAATCCTCCTCCGCTTTCCTGTTCTCGTTCTCTTTAGAAAACACCAAACTGGTTTGATGAATTTAAAGCTGAAACCGGCTTATTTTTTATTTTTTTTAAACAAACAAAACTGCCGGTTCAGGGTTTTGCTCAACTGAAAACACGCCATTGAGCGTAAAGTGAAGTGGATTGTTGCAGACTCTTTTTTATAGATATCTCTCATGCCAAAAACTAATAGCAGAATCCCAAGCTTCTCCAAATCTCTCACTGCAATCTCATATTCACTTGCCCTAACCCTGCTCCATATAACCTCTGACGTAGCGCTGGACTGAGGCTTGTCCGAGAGATGAAGCCAGAAACCAGTGTTCCATGTGAACGCGTGAATCTCCTTTCCTCGGCTTTTCTGAATCAAAAGTAAAGTTGACTTGGCTTTTTCAGGGCCCTTTGTCGTCGGTCACGTCTGACACGCCAACGCCCTATTGTCAGTGAAGGGAGTGCATCGAACTTTACTGAGTCGAGGTCGAACTCACGAAGCAAGTTCCTCTCTTTTTCCTCATTTGACCATCCTTGGGCTCCGCTAATTGAGTTCGACCTATGGTTTCTTTTTTCCTTTCTTTTTCTTTCACTCACTTGACCATTTGGTATGCATTAAGTTGGTACGCATTAAGTAGATGTAAAGACTTTCAGCTAAGGTCGTGTTTAATCTCCTAAAACTCAAAAACACATGATACTCGTTTTTTGGCTCAATATCCATGCTCAGGATTGCCTTGGAGTTCTTCTTCCTTTTCCTGTTGGTTTTGAGCCGTCATCTCTAAACCTAGCCAATAATTATAGACTGCAGCCTAATGAGACTCGGAAATAGGACGACCATCAAACAAGCACAACTAATTGCGTTACTTATATGTGCAAGTTTCTTTGCCGTGCCATAAGGCCTTTGGACATATACTTAGCACATATTTAAATTTGAAGTTTAGTAGATTACGTATTTACAGTCCACCTACCATGACGTAGACCTCATCAACTTTCGATCTCAATATATATATATATATATATATTTTTTTTTTTTTTGACTCTTGATTACCTTAACGAGTTGTTCTTAAACGAATCAAAATTACTACAATTTTCCTAAAAAATATTATAGCTTGAGTAATTAATGAATTGATTTCGATTTTTACCTTTGCATCTTAAAACTTTATGGCTGGTTCCCATGTCACAAGATTATTGTGTTTAGTCCAAATATTCGCTAGCATGGCTTATTGTCCTAATTGTTCATTCATAAGAAATGTTAAATTCAGCGTGTAAATATTACAGAAATCAATTATGGATTTTTTTTTTAAGCTATACACATAAGAAGGGTGATTGAGGCACGAGTTTCAAGTATTTAATAACTTGGTTTACAATCAACTTGTTGGCCTAGTATCCTTGATTACAGGTTACCATGTATAATATTTTTTGGTATTATAAATTCTTCCTTATAAATAAATAAAAAGACTTCACAAGTGCACGCACTCATCTGGGATTGGACAAGCCACGTGAACATGTGAATTTTCCTCTGCAGGTCTAAATCGAAAGTTGAATGGACTTGGCATTTTCCTGGTCCTTTGTTTCAGTTGCGTCTTCCACACTGACACGCTATTATCGGTGAGGTGTATGCGTGGAACTTTACCAAGTCAGGGTAGAACTTACGAAGCAAGTTCCTCTCTTTTTTCCTCGTTTGACCATCCTTGCTTATGGTCCAACCGACGATTTTCTTCTTCTGTTTTCTTTCTTTTTTTTCTAATTGGACAACCTTCGGTTTTCATGGAAAGGAAAGGGTTCGGTCAATTAAAATAAACAGTTTCCAAGTTTAATTGAGAATTCCTAAGAGCTAAGCAGGTTATAATAAATCATCAATTGTGCATGTAATCAAGTAATTAGTGATGTAATCAAAGCAATTAACACAATATTTAGAGAGAAAAAAAGAACAATTCTGTTTCGAGTCCTTAACAAACATGTGTGAGGGGATTAAAAACACAAGTAAGGTCAAATTTTTTGTATCATCAAAATTTAACATGCCGTGTCTTGACAACAGTAGTAGAAAAAAAGTATAATAAAGCTTAGAAAAGTCTCTCAAATTTAGTATAACTGATTTGGAGCTTAATCCATTCCATATTTCGGCAGCATAAACTTGAGCCTCTCGTGGCCATTGGTTTGTATCAATGTTCAATTCTAATCTCTTTGAATTAAGAGTTCCATGCTTTAGTGCATTTTCAAGGTTTTTGCTCTTAGGCCGCATTCTGCCCAAAGCTATAAGTGCTCCTCGCAGCTGGTCCTCCTCTTTCTAAGTAGTATCTGATATTAAAATGCGGGTGCTTTATTTTTACGACGTCATCGATTGGGTTTTAATTTTCCCCAAAAATTAACAAGTTAAATATAGAACAGAAAAGGAAAAAAAAAAAAAACTCGTCAGATGTCTGAGAATGGTTTGAAATCCTCTCAGCAATGTTGGTGTCGAGCAAAATGTCTTCCAATTAGTATAAGCCCAACTCATTAAAGAACAAACTCAGCCCAAGCCAAAATCATACGAAGCCAAGCCCAAACTCACTCACAACTGTTCAAGCCCAAAGTTCATTAAACCTAATTAAGCCCATCTCGGAGGAAGACCGTGCTAAGCCCATATTGGATTAAGCCCTGAACCCACTCTAATTTTATTTTCCAACATAAAGCCCATCCTCTTAGTCTCTATTATTTCCCTTCGTTTTCTCCTTACACTCAAATTTTTTCTTAATAATCTAAGATGACAACTACGAACAACCATGATTTAGCCAGAGCCATTCATATACTACCCGGCAACCACAGTCGACCGCCTCCGGAGTACCACCGCCATCTCCATTCACTGGCCTTCTAAGATAAGGGCCCCTGATAGTGCAGAACTTACTCAATATATGACGAACCACTGAGGCCAATCCAAGCACTTAAAGTACCTTATTAGATATTCAACAATATGCATATTGATGACTCTTGCTCATTTTGCCTGCCAATAATCACCCTTGTTAATGGCAGCTGGATCGACGACAGAACTTTGGTTGCGTTGAAGATCGGAGTCATGACCAATGAAAAGATCTCAAATAAGGACTTTTAGCAATGAACCAGAGCAGAACAGAGCATGTTATGTACCTTTTCGAAACTATAGCTGACAGTGACAAGCGATGATCAGCCGTGTTCAAGACAGATGGAAGACGTCGGGGACTGCTTTTGAGGAGGATTTCTCGCGTGCTCTAAAAAGAAAAGGAAAAAAGGTCCCTCTCAGTTCTTTCTTGGCTAGTGAAGGGAAGTGTGTTGATCAGAGATGGTGAACGGTGGGAGGTGTCGGCTAACTTGGGAGAGGCAACTTCTCTAGAGGATTTCTTGTCAATGTTTTCAAGTCTCTGGTTTGAGGTCTGATGTTTCTCTGTGAAAAATAAAAAATAAAAAAATGGCGTTCTCTCCTACGTGCTAGAAAGAACCTTGACCAGCAAGAGAGGGATTTTCTCTTCTTTTACTCGGGCCGCCACACCCCCAGCAAAATGGGAAAAAGAATTAGGTTATATTATTTCTTTGGGGTTTTAGGATTTTGTGGGGTCACACCAAGTGGTGCGATCTTGAGAAGCATGAGTTTAAGCAATCCCAATGTTATGATGTCAAGTGCCATGCTCTGAATAGTTGATCAATTCTGTAAATTGAAATTTCTTAAATGGGTTTTAAGATCGCTAACTTCATTGTCCCTAAATCAAATGTCTAAAACAGAAATTAGGGATGATTTTAATTTTAATCTTTCAGTCAATGGTTAAATTTTTTGATTTGATCAAGAATAAATATAACAAAAAATTAATGTAAGAGCCAGCATCCATCTATGACATGCGGAAAATAGACATACTCGCATTTAATGTAAGTAGTTTGAGCAATTCACCATCAACTAGATATGTTGGTGAACATAAATAGGTGGCAGAGGATTAGTTTGGTTTTGTTGGCAATTTTCCTACTCATGAATAATCATCAAACTTACTATTTCAGATTACGAAAGTCAAAGAAAATGGGATTATATATAAGAAACCCCATGTTATATCAACTTGATTTGTTTCCATTTGAGTAGAAAATGGGATTAAATAACAAACCGTCATTACAGTGAGTGGCAAATTCATGGTGACAAAACCAGATCAGAGAGAAATGGCAATTTAACATGATGTAAGTCTAGGCCAAACAGAATTTCTTGGCACTCCTGTGAAATTTGTTTCCTCCAATCTGGACTGAATCCCAAGCCTTCTCGTTCTTATTGCGTACACTAATGGTGGTTGTGATATCCTAAATTTCAGCTATCTATTTAATAATAACCAAGGCGATAATGGCGGAGATGGAAATTAAGATACCTCGAGATGCCAAAATACGTTTGAGGTTTGTGGAATCGAGATTATGGGAAAATTTTCTTAGATAGTTACATGACATGATTTTGATTATGTTCTCGAATTAAACGAGAATATTATGGTCAATTAAGATAATATGGTCAATATGCCCTAAATTACATCGTATGCAGAATAAAATGTGATTAGATCAAGGTAAAAATAAAGCCACGATTAAGCTCCTATCCCTCTAGGGTCGGCTGCCCTAAAAATCAAAGCCATGAGATTCTCATTTTGCCCCTGGTGCAAAGAGTGCATGCCATCATTGATGAATAGTGCACAATCAATGAAAATCCATGCGTTTTCTAAGCCTTCATCATTCCTCCCTCACCCCTCTTAAACCCTACGGCCACCCCCTCCTCTCTTCCTCCTCTTCATTTTCACCTTCCTCAAGAAGCTAAGTTTTCTTCTCCCTCACTCTCACCTTCGGCAGAACCGCAAAACCAACAGCCTCCTTTGCATTTTCCTCTCATGTTACTGCTTTTCCCTGCTAATAAAAAACTTCCCTCAAAGCAGCCAAACACCAAGACAAGGAGATGAGATTCCCTCCTAAGTCATTTGATATTCCCTCTCTCAATTTTGCCTCATGCATGAGCTAGTTGTGGTGGTCCTTTAAGGTCTCATGATTTTTATCGGATGCCTGGTGAGAGTCCAAATGTCGAGTCGTAGTTGAGGCTGGACCAATGCTCTATAAGCGGGAAATTCAGATGATGCCGTGCCCAATGTGGCGAGACAAGGCCCGGTCATGCCAAAAGACTACCAATCTTCGGGTTATACCGTGGCCCTAGAGGTCCTAATAATCGGAACAGGCATAATTACATTGGGCATGAGATATTATGAGTTATGTTCTAATTATGTGAATATCCGATTACATTATTGTTGGCATGTTATCTTGTAGGGTATGTATAGTTGCAAAGTAAGGATGTATACGAATCGATTTGACTGTTGATTGTTTATTATGGGGTATAACTGTCAGATCATGTTTATGGCCATTTGGTAATGTCAGTTAATTTTTCTTTTCTGCGAAATAGAAAAATGGTCAGGAAACAAATATGAAACAGAAACAAGAAGTAAAAAGAAAATCTACTTTTTTGTTTTCGGGAATAGAAATGGAAAATTCTTTCTATAAACAGAAAATGTTTCCTAGAACAAAATATTACCAAATGTACCCTCAGTAACGAGAATTGACTAGAAATGAGAGATCCTATTTCTTCGGTTTCCTGCCGCATCCCCATGAGCTTTTGAGTGTTGTGAAGTCGTTGGAGAATTGTTTTGTTCTTCCTCATCGTGTTGATTCTCTCTCTTGGAAATCCATTCCTAAAGTCTTATTAAGGGGAAAATAAAATAGTTGAAATAACAAAGACGACAGCTAATTTGACTCGTAATTCACGGGGCAAACCTTATTATATACTATTCATCGTGTTTCTCCAAGTAATTAACGTGACTGGATTTCGATGGCATCGGAGAGGCATCAAATTATTTCATAGGCCAACATCACACGGGTCATTTGTTGAACATTTTTGGACATATAAACATGCTTGTGTTCTTTTTTAACTTGAAACTATGACGTAATGGAGGCCCAGGTGAAAATGGCCATAAGGCTTGGGAATTGCATATATTGAATTCGGCGCTCGGCCTACTTGAGGATAGGACTGGGCTAAAGAATACGATAGAGAGGTTAGCGGAACAAAACCACCGGTGGTCGTCGTGGCGCCACCGGCCAGTGTTGGCAGTCGTTGATGGTTGACATCAGGGCCAATGATGACCTTGATGCAACATCATCAACAATCGCGATAACCGGAATTTGAGATTTTATGACTGAAACGACTGGAGAGAGGACAGCGAGAGCAAGAATTGCCATTGGATCGGTGACCATATGACCTTCGTAATGCGGATGTTGGGCTGGTTGGCCGAGTTCCAATGAGAGAGCGAAAAACCAAAGCCACTTTCGATCATCTTTTCCATCTTTTCTAGGTTTATTCAATGCCATGCCTTAGGTAGAATTTCTTATCCAAATCCAGGGTCATCCATTTCCTTTCTCGTGATCATTCGATGGTATCTAATTAATGAATTACTCAATCTAGTCTAGTATCTATCACGCTATCAAATAGGAGTGATGTTGGTATAAAATCAAAAGAAATTCTCTGTCACGCTCGCACTAAGGCGTGCATATCAGAACTATTTCACCAAGATTTGACAAATAAAGTGTTCAACGGGGCCTTGACAACATTGATAACAGCAATTTTGCATAAAACTGAACAATAGTTAAAAAAATGAAACCATTGATGTGGCCAATTAGAAAGTCACTACGTGAGGCAGGCTGGTTCATAAACCGAAGGTCCAATTACAACCATAAAGACTAAGCATCGCAGATTCCCGAAAATCCCATGCTAGGAGATGGCTTGTTTGTGGTGTACAGAGCATGCAGAGCCATGAGCTTATCGAATTTGGAATTTATGGGAGTGTCACAACCTAGCTTTTCCTGTCCAAAGGGGAAAAGACATAGGTTTAGGGATATTGCCTATAAAACAAGACTACAGCCCATGATTAGGTGCAGCCTCTCCCAAGCCCATATCTTGCACAATATTGGGATATTTATAAAAAATTTCTAATGAAGAGTCGCTACTAAGTGAGACATGGGAACGTACCTCACTTCCTACACAACTAAAGAATCTAACGTCAGAGACTTGATTGCACTAATTAAACAATTAGTGTTTTATCGGTATCTAATTTTGTTCATTTAGAAAAAAAAAGATTCTTGTCTTTGAATTGATGTTTAGACTTATTCACTAACACGTGAGGTGATTATGTGAGTACGTAAAAATTAAAATAATAATTAGTAACCAAAGGAAGCATTAGATAAATTGTATGGGAAAACAAGCATCTAATCACTAAGAGATAAATAAATGCCAACCCTAACTAGGCTAAAGGGAAACCATAATCATTGTATTGAAAGTGTGCAAATAAGGAGATTTATCTCTAAGGACAATAAAAATCCTAAGGTAGCACCCTAAATGGTTGTTCAACTTTGAGAACACTCTTAGATTTAAGCTTTTCAAGGAATTCTAATTTTTTTGAAAATTTTCTTGATTTTTAGAAGTTTTTAAGATTTTTTTTTTTTTATGTTTTTAAAATTTTTGAATTCTCTAAAAAAGAATTTTATTTTTCCATGGATTTTTCTGAATTTTTAATATTTTATGATTTTCTGAATTTTCTAATATTTTTATAGAATTTTTAATTAATTAATTTTTATGATTTTTTAATTAATATTTTTATAATTAAGTTTAATATTATCAAAAGTGTATTCGGATCGGGTCAATGGACCCAGCCCAACTAAACTTGACCCTATTGATTCGGGTTGGACTAAAAACCAAGCCGACCTTAAGGCCCACTCGGAATTAACCAAAACGGCCCATGAAGAGTTTTTTAATAAAAGAAAGGGAAAATACCACTAAAATCCTCAAACTACGCCCTGGACAATTTTACCATAAATTTTTTTTCATGCTACTAAAAATTCCAAACCATGCCACTTAAGACAATTTTATTTTAAACTTTTTCTTGTGCCACAAAAAACCATAAATTATACTATTTATGACACATTTATCCCAAACTCTTTAACTGAATGGCATTTTCGTCTTTTTTCTTCTTCTTCTTCTTTTTTCCCTCTCTTCCCTTTGCCATGGCTAGTAGAGGGAAGCCGACAAGGATGGCCCATGCTGGCGGCGACATTGGGTAAGGGTAGCCCCCACCTGCTATGGGCAAGCGAGGCGACCCTCGCCCTAAATAGGCAAAGCGGTCCTCGCCCTGGGCAGGTGAGGGCATCCCTCACCCGATGTTAAGGAGGGTCCCCCCCCCCACACCATATCCAACGAAGGCATCCCTCACTCAAGTCAGTGAGGGCCTCCCCCACCAGATCCAATGATAGTGTCACTCGCCCGAGTCGGCAAGGGCCTCCCCTGCCATATCCAACGATAGTTTCACTTGCTCGAGTCGGCAAGGGCCTCCCCTACCAGATCCAACGATAGTGTCACTCGCCCAAAGGGCCTCCCCCACTAGATCTAGCAAGGGCGGCCCTTGCCCAGGCGAGGCGACCCTTCCCGACGAGGACCACCCTCGCCTGACTCCATCGCCGATGAGGGTGGCCCTTGCTGGCTTCCCTCTACCGGCCATGGTAGAAAGGAGAGGGAGAAACAAAATATAAGAAAAAAAGAAGAAGAGAAAAGACAAAAATGCCATTCGGTTAAAAAGTAGGGTAAATG
Organism: Angophora floribunda; assembly: GCA_014182895.1. Classification (NCBI taxonomy): domain Eukaryota; kingdom Viridiplantae; phylum Streptophyta; class Magnoliopsida; order Myrtales; family Myrtaceae; genus Angophora; species Angophora floribunda. Next base: position 28,115,436 of record CM024707.1, on the reverse strand, counting down.
TGTCTTAAGTGGCATAATTTGGGATTTTTTGTGGCACAATAAAAATTTTAAGGTAAAATTGTCTTAAGTGACATAGTTTAGGGTTTTTGGTGGTACAAAAAATTCAAGATAAAATTGTCCCAAATGGCATAGTTTTGGGTTTTTGATGGCACAAAAAATTCAAGGTAAATTATCTCAAATGGCATAATTTAGGGTTTTTTGTAGTATTTTCCCTTAAAAGAAAAGCCTATTCAGTGTCAAATTTCTATTCTTGGCCCAATCTTTCACCTTGGCCCACGACCAACCCAAAATCAAATAAAAACGAAGCCCATTTCCCTATTCTATTTTTCCTTTTTCCTTTTTTATTACTTATTTTAATTCTTTCATCTTTTTTTAATTTTTTTTTTTAAATTTCTCCCTTTCTCTTCGGTTCTTCTTCTGTGCGCCCTGTCTTCCTTGACACCACCATGCCCGAAAACCTTCTTCCCCAGCAACCAACCCTCACCGAACCTGAAAGACTCGACACGACATCTCCTGAGCACCTCGTCTCCGACACCATCCGCCGGTCGTACGGGCGTTGACCGTCGCCGACTACCTATTCCAGCGACCACTAGACATTTACTGGAACAAAGAAAGAAAACCTCGCCAACTCGATGATACCCGATTATTTCATGAAAGTCACACATGAACACCATATGATTCTACGACCACAGAAGCGAGGCCACTTCAATAGCGAGTTTAAACAATAACTTACCCTTGGTCCTCTTTGAGGCATTTCATCAAACATATAAGATGCATCAGCTGAAAGGGAAATTGTAGGCTTGCTTGGGGCTCAATTTCGGGACAGCATCAACACGACATGAATGAGCAACACTCAAAGCTCGGTAAGAGACAGTTTAAGCACATTTGGAACGGACATCAACAGAGAACAAGTATCCTTGGCTACAACAAACCGCAGGCTTCAGATCTCATTCAGGCATTTTCACAAGCATTGGCATGCCTTACAGAAACAAAGGTTTTTGGACTCTATGGGGACTCGAACATGAACCTAACTTCCTACTATACATACTAGGAAAACATTTGGTTTCACGGAGGACAGACGGAACAGGAGCTCACGCGAATTGGTCGACCGCGAGCTCCAGCCTGACACTTCCCTAAAAACAAAAACAGGGCACACACGGTCGGTAGATGGCCTACCTGGCTCGGTGAGGTGCAGCGGTGGATGGCGGCTGATGGCCTGGAGTCCGGCGATGGCCAGCCACTCTCCCGGGCTCTCTCTGGGGCTCCCCTCTTCTCCGTTCCTCTCTCTCTCGGGCTCCCCGCCTCTCTGTCCCGTGCTCTCTTTTGAGCTCGCTCGCCTCAGCCCTCTCTCTCCAAGGACAACACCAGCTGTGTTGCCAGCACGCCGGTCGTCCTTGCCGAGCTACGCAACATTCCCTCTGTCCTTTGCTCGTACATTGTCCTTCGGCCATGTAAAACGAAAAATATTCGTTTTTCTTCGTTTGTTTTTTTCTTAATTATTTTTTTTTAGAATTTGTTAATAATTAATACTGGTAAGGCAAATTTCCCTAATATCTATATGCGATGTATTTTAATGAAAATATACATTATACATTTTAATGAAAATTATTTACTTTACTTTACTATTATTATTTTTTCCTTATAGATTAATCCCTAATTTTTCATGCGATTAAGTCATACATAAAATGATAAAATTTACGTGTCAACAGGAACGAAAGTAAAGCTGCAGCCCAACCAAATATTTGCTAACACTATCAAATACTAGATCTCTTCTTAATCCAGTGAGACTAAATGCGAAGAGGTTTGAAGACCCAACATTAAAAAATAAATGCCACACAGAGAAGCATGTTCGTGACTTGCTCTCTAATTAGAAGTATGGATTCAACGTGTTTTTAGCATGGTAAGTCCAAAACCCTTATACGCTGCGTGTAACTCCTCAAGCATCTCCAGCTATCTGTCAACTTCACCAAACTTTCTGATTATTTACAGAGTTCATTGTAGTTTCCCTTTGTTTTCCTTAAATTTCCAATTTAATCGGATAAATTGACTCTATTTAACCATTTTCAAGTCCAACACAACCGGCTTCTCTATTTTGTCAAGAGTGTGGAAATTCAATGATTTTCTAGATCTTACACATGAACGAGATAGTGTAATTTCACTCTGATCTTTAAAAACGTACCAAGCATTAGCATCATAATCCAATTCAATCTCAACGTGAAATCTCCAGAGAGCCTTCCAACATTAGAAAAAGAACGCAGTTCTACCGAAACTTCATCACCTGGAACAGAAATCCATTTGTTTTTTCTTTGACAATGAACCAGAGAAATACTTCAATAACAATTTCCTTGCAGCGTCTGGGAGCCATCGGCGATCTTCAACTAAACTACAGTCAACGTCTTCGGGTTGACTTTCGTCAGATGGCCCACAACCTCAGCAGTAACCCATTCAACGACGTCTCCAAGGCTGCAGTAATGCACAAAGAAAGAGAAGTTATTCCCACGGAAAACACAATGATAGCAAAATGTCAACTAAATTGCTGATTCTGTTTTACCAGGTAGTTCCTCCGGATATGATAAAACCAGAGGATCTACTTCTGTGAACAATCCGGCCATGTGGTCAAATAACTTTAAAAAGTTCATGACTCCAACTGGTGGAACTAAGTATGAGCATCGGCTGATCCACAGCTATACCAAATTTTCATCAGATATTGCTCGATTTCAAGAAATTGAGATGCTCTAGAATTTCAGGAACGAATGCAAAGTAGCTATTCTTGACGGAATGAATGAAATTGGGTCCACCTACCAGACTTGAGCATATCACTTAATGTCTAACATTTATGTAATCTGAAATGATATGGAACTTGAATTCCGTGATAAGCAAATAAGAGACTGGTTCAAAATTTCCAAGCAAAATCTTGGGAAACTGGGGCATATTCTTACAACGTGTTTTGTAGTGATGTTCGAGCAGAAACAACACTGATCTGTTTTATTTTTTATTTTTAATAAAAAGCAAATAAACCTATTTACCTTTGCTATGTATAATAAAAAGTGGTTCTCCAATTCTTCGAGCATTTTTTTCTAATTTATATTTGAACTAGTAGAACACTCGTGACATGAGGAATTTATAAATCCTTTTTATTTTAAATTAAAGATCTTACAATATTTGAACTTCCATGCAATATTGATTCCCTTTGTTCCAGCATTGTTGAATTTTTTTTCAAGTTAACCTTGTCGACTTCCAAGAGTGTTGTCTATCGTCGTTCTTCTTACATTTCACTTGCTTTCTGGTAAATCAGCAATCGAGGAATACTTCCTCATTTTCCATTGTTTATATTGCTTAAAAAAGAGCCTTATTCATTATATAGTCAACACTTGTTGCGGTATCTTTTCTGTCATGTTATATATACTACCAAAAAAAAAAAAAAAGGATCTCGCAGCTCCTTTAATGCTATCATCTCTCAAAATAGAGTGGACTCAAAGACATTCTACTCAAACTTCCATATTAAATTTTTGCCAAAGCCTAAACACTCTATAACAAAGAAAAATGTGCGTGTATTTTTCAAGAATGGAGAAATTGGATTACGATGGTCAACAAAGCTGATACTTCAATTCGTAATTCTTTTATAGATTCTTATCAACTTTTCTCCAATTTATATGCATTTCCTAAAACTTATATCACGCTTCTCTCCCTTCATCGAAATCTTTGTCATCCTTGTTGCATGCCATTTCTTCTACGCGAAACTCAATGTAGGTAAAGTAAACCGAATCACTGAATTCTGAGGGTAAAAAGCAATTAATTCAAATAGAAGCCTTACCTGTTAGTTTTCAGGTCGAACACCTTGGCCCGCGAGACCTGTTTTAGAGCCTGTTCCCATGCCTTCACTTCGTCGTGGTCTCCCATATATTTGTGCCTGCGTAGGTCGCTCCTATACGAAGAGCTTCTGAGCGCAACATCCTCAATGTCCACGTCATAGAGAATGGGGAGGATTATCTTTTCACCTTTTGACTTTGAGGTGCAATTTATAATATAAGAGAGTTCACGGAGACACCACCGACTAGAAGCATAGCTTTTAGAGAAGATGAGAATGTAGATGTGAGAGTACTCGATTGCTCGCGCCAAATTTTCAAAAAGTTCTTCACCAAAAGTCAATTCATCTTCGTCTATATGAACAGAAATTTGATTATGGACCAGGCTACTGTAAAGGTAATCACTTATGCCATTACGAGTGTCTAGTCCCCTAAAACTTAGGAATACATCGCACTTTGGTCTGTGGCAAAACCAGGTCCTTCTTGAGACATCCGGTGATCTTTCCAGGACAACGCAACCATGACCATCCCACTCCCAGCTTTCTAAGCCCTCGATGCCCTCAATGGCTCTTATCTTCTCACAATCTTCTAGCCTAAAATGTTGTAGTTTATCCAACTTTGAGAAGTTGGGTAATCCTTCAACTAAAGGACATCTCGAAAGACGGAGGTACATCAAGGATTCCAGTTCTGACAAACCTCGAATCTGAACTAGCTTATTTAATCTGTTCAGATGCAAGCGCTCTAGACTCTTCAAGAGCGACAAATCAGGTATTTCTACGAGGGATTCCAATCTACTTATTTCCAGTTCCCTCAAATGTATTAGGTCTTGAGAGACAGGGAAGCTTGAAATAGGGCATCCAATGACACACAGATTTGATAAATTTTTTAACTTGGAAAAATTTGGCAGTGGACTACCTTTGAGTTTCAAGGCTGACAAACGAGATGGAAGCTGATGGATGAATTGCTCTTTCATCCCAGTTGAGTAAGGTTCCTCTGTCAAATCGGCTAATCTATGTAATTCCAGATATTCTAATTTGACGAGGCTTGAGAGATTAGGCATAAACGAGAAGTCAGAAGCTTGAAGTTGAAGCTGTGTCAAACTTGATGGAAGAGCTGTAACTTCTCGAAGGTACCACGAACCCAATCGAAGTGTTTGGAGATGAGATAGAAGACCTTTCACCATAGGCAATCTTGAGACACGAGTTTCTGATAAGTCCAATATCCTCAAATGGGATAGCTTCCTAATTTCCTCCAGATTTTCACTCGTCAGATCCGAGCATTTTGTGGCATGCAACTCTTCGAGCATCTCTACACCGCCGATAGTACAAGGAAGCTTTGTTATCACTGTATAACTTATCCTCATCACCCTTAGATTCTTTAGCTCTCCAATAGAATTGGGTAGTATGCCTATTCCTGACTTCGATACATCCAACTCAAGCAACATTTTTAACTTCCCAATGGACAATGGAAGCTCCTTTATTCCCACACACCCAATTAAGGATAAGTGTGTCAGTTCCACCAACCCTCCAATAGACTTTGGAAGTTGGCTGATTCCCGGGTGGTGGTCTAGTATAAGACTTGACAAAGATTTCAGATTGCCAAATCCCTCTGGAAGCTTCAGCGGTTTAAAATTTTGGGGCATGACAATCTCCGTCAAAGAATGTAGAGAACCAACTTCTTCGGGCAACTCTGCAAGAGAACCACACTGCTTGATATTCAAAGTTTTTAGGTCTTCAAGCTTACCAATGGAGCGATCAATTGTGATCAACTTAGGACACTGAGCAAGTATTAACATTTCCAAAGACTTGAAATTTGAGAAGTCAGGGGTCCTCGTCAACTTTTTGCAACTTGTTAAATTCAGAACTTTCAGATTTTTTGTTACCTGTTGGAAAACAAATTGAATTAAAGAGAATTAAACACATAAATCATCTTACCATGTATCTATCTGGGGGAAAGTTGACGTACATATCCTCATTTTTATAATTCAATGTGATCTTATGGTAATTGCAAAAGCACAACTTAATGAAGTATTGATCAATTTTCTAGAATGGCCTAGACTCCTTTAGGTTTAATTTCTACAGGTCTCTAGTTCAGTTTTGATTGGAGTTAGTTAAAGCTTGTGGTCATAAATATGTCCAAGAAAGAATATCTCCGACAAATGCAGGGAAAAAAAAACTATACGTTAGTGGATTGAGCCTAAGCAACTTTCAAGCCAAGGTTTAAACTGGATGAAGCATTTATTTTGTGGAATCTCATTGTGTTTTGCTTTGATATATAAAAAGAATAGAGTGTTGCTCTATATACCCTACAATTAGATGAGATGGGAGGTGCAAGCAAAATTGTTATGTCAGTCGTTTCGGGTAGTGATAGAAAGAAGTAAAAATTTATATTTTGCTTCTATCATGGCTTCATTTATCATGTATGAGGTCATTTCAAAAAGAAGTATATAGAGTAAGGCTATCATACCTTCATTTGGCTCCATCCACCCCAGTCATCTTCAATATTGCTATCCGAAAGGTCGAGCATTATCAAATTACTAAAGTGATAGTTATTCTCCAAGTTGCCAAAAAAATCAATGCATTTCACTCGAAGGAACCTTAGATTTGGTAGAACAGTTAATACTTCCGGTCCAAAGTTGGGGCTACAGCCATTGGAAGTCAGGCTTAGTGCTTTTACATCTTCATATTTCTGCCAACAGATTCAAGATTAATTAAGTGCACAACACTTAACACTCCTATAAAGCTATAAATAAAGGAATCATATGAACACGGGAAAACAATTACTCCCAAGAAGTAGACTTAACACCATTAACGAAATTTTCAGGTTCCATTTGGAGAAATCTTCTAATTCATTTCTCTATTTCTCCATTTTCTACTTTTCAATAAATATAATTAGCATATCAATCCCCACCTCCATAATTTTTTGTTCTCTCTGTAATTGTTTTAAAAGTATTTTAAAAATTCTTCATGTAGCTAGTTTTCTTCTGACTTTGCTCGGATAGCACGTGAATTGGCGCTTTGTTGTTTCAGAATTTTGAGAAAACTATTTTCTATTCCACAAAATCTATTAGACAAAGCTAACTAAGGGGCAATCTATCATGTATCTCGGCACCAATTTACAAGACCATTGGATCCAAATGTTTGAGAGGTAGCTATCTCACTCACAAGATAAATGGAAAGTAAACAAAGCTACATGTATAATAACGGAACAAATTCAACAAATTTTTTTTCCTTTAAAATAAAAACTATGTCACATACTATTCCATTTTACCTCTTTTCTCTCCGGTAGTTTGATAGCATCCTTATGAGTCCACACCCTACTACATTTGTGAGGATGTTCTTCAAGGATGATTTGCCTTCCCAGATCTCGAACTTGGTCATGCATCCAAAACTTGTTATCTCTAATCTTTATCAAGGACCGTAGGCAGAGGTCACCAATTGCACTCTCAGGATAATAATTACAGTCATCCCACATGATAACTGGATATGTATGGTCCTCATTGGTGAAAAAGCAAGCAATATCCAAAAATACTTCTTTTTGTTGCTCCTCCAATCCTTCCCAACTTATCTTTAATGCATCTCGGACATCTTTCCAAGGACCATTGTCTAACCGCTTCAAAGTCTCTTTCCATAGGTTTCTTTTATGACCATGTGGCTCTCGAGCAAAGCCCTGTTCATAAAGAAAAGAACCTATCACCTCGACAGCCAAAGGAAGCCTAGCCAATTTATCAACAATTTCTTTTGAAAGACCAATGTAATCTCCTAAGGGGGAGTCACTTCTAAAAGCATGCTTATAAAACAACTTCAGTGCTTGATCAAGTTCCATTTGATGAACTTCATAACGTAAAATTCCTTTGGGTTGATTTAAGACTTCCTTGTTCGATGATTCCACTTGAGTCGTAAGGATACCTTCGTTTCTAGTTGTGATAAGGATCCTGCTACCCAAACCAAACCACTTAGATTTTCCAGCTAGCTTTTCGAGTTGCTCTTTCTTATCAAGATCATCAAGAACAATAAGGACTTTTTGCTTATAACATAATCTCTCAATCCAATACATCCCATCTCCAATGCCTTGAATTCGGTCAGCTTGCATAACACTACCAACACTTGATAATAACTTCTTCTGCAAGTTTACAAGATCATGTTGTCGAACATCATTGAGGAAACTAACACGATCAAAATGAGAAGACAGTTTCTTGAACACAACCTTTGCAAGTGTTGTTTTACCAATACCACCTATTCCATGTATCCCAACAAAACGTACACCACCAGAGTTAATATCCAACTTTTCTATTATGGCTTTTATCTGACGATAATCTTCAACCAAATGTGCAGGTACATCCATATGCTTGCCATTAAGTTTATGCAAAACCTCTTTAACAATCGATTCAATTTCTTGTCCTTGGCTGCAACAAAGTAGGAAGAAGTTGTTGCAGTCAAAGGTAAGAAAGAAAAGGGTATAAATAATGTCTTCCGGGTAGGGACCAAATGGTTAAATAAGTAAATAAGCGTTATAATCAGCTGATACGTATGTAGAAATTTCATGGGATTATGTCACTCGTCAGTTTCGCGAATTTGTAAGGTTTTAACAATGCATGAGCTGACATGAAGGAGATATCCTTGATGGAATGAACGGAATAAGATTCATATAACGAGATGAGGTAATTTCATTCTACTAATGCTTGAATTTGACTAACTTTAATTGCTGTAACATAAAATCCAAAAAGGATTGAGCGACATTTACACGGTTATGGCTGTAGAGGTTGAATCCTAAGATAAATCAATGATATATCCAGCAAAGCGGGAAAGATGTTTCAGTCAAAGACATGAAAGAAGAGGGGGGAGGGTGGGAATTGCAGGAAAAAAAGTCTGGAACCTATTAGAATTGCACCAAACCTTTTAATTTGGCCACTTCAATACTAAATATTTTGACAATTTGTCAAATGAGATTTTCTAATCAATTCTGGCTAGAAATTGTTAATGTGGACGCCTCATCCTATATGGCACAACTAGTGTACCACAAACAATGTTGATATGGACAATTTTTGTAATTTTTAAATTTTTAAAATTTTGAATTTTGAAATTTTTTAGTCATTGTAATTGGCAAGGGCCCTTGCAAGCCGCGACGGCCTTGCCCAAATCTAGCAAGAGTCTTCACACCTTTGCCAAAAGGCCAGCAAGAGCCTGGGTGAGGGTTGCAACCTTCATTAGCAGCTAGCAAGGGCTTGCGTGACCCTCGCTAGCCAAAATGAAAGGGAAAAAAAATGTATCTATTGTTGACACCCGAATTTTTGTTTATTTTATTTTAAATGTCCATTTATTTTTACATATATAAATATATATTAATTTCTAAAAAAATCAAAAAACACCAAAAAAAATCGAAAAAAAAAAAAATCGAAAAGAAAACTGAATGGGCTGGTTCAGCCCAGCCCACTCATTTACCTTGCCTAGTTTTTTATCTTCTTTTCTCTTGGGCCTTTTTTCCTTTTATTTCGTTCCAGCCCATCTAGCCTAGGATTTCTCTTCAGCCCGGCCCCATTCCCCTAGGGATTCGGCTCTCCCCATACACACGCAGAGGAGAATACACAAAAAAGAGAAAAAGAAAAGAGAGCAGGTGGCAGCAGAGAGGGAGGCAGAGCAGGTTGCAGCAGAGAGGAAAGTAGCAGCAGCAAGTCAGAGCACGCGAGAAAAAAAAGAGAAAAGGAGGAAGAGAGAGCCGAGTGAAAGGGAGGGAGGTCTAAAAAAAACGAGATCGGAGAGCGAGGTTCGAGGCTGAACCCGAGAGAGAAAAGGAGAGACGGGGAGACCGAGAGAGAAGCAGAGCAAGAGAGAGCCGAGTGGGTTCAGAAAAAACAGATCTGGGAGGACTCCAGGGGGAGTTCGAGGGCGAGACGGACTGAGAAGGAGAAACCGGGGAGGAAACAAGTGAAAAAAAAAAAAGCTTAAAGAGAGAGAGCTTGAACGGGTGTGACCAGAAAAACGGAGGGGCGAGAGTCGAGAGAGAGGAGGGAGAGATAGACTGAGACAGAGGGGAGGCTCGAGTGGAACAAGAAAGGAGCTCCCGCAGCCACCGCGCCTCGACTGTGGCCGACGAGCCGCCGACGCGTTCTCTTCCTCTTCGCCAAAGCTCTCGGATCCAAGAGAGAAGAATCCGGAGAGGAAGCTCAAGTGGGGAGACCAGAGTCCAAGCAAGGCAGCAACTGAGAGAGAGCGAGAGAACTTCAGCTGACGCCTCGGCCGCGCGCAAGCTCCGCCCGACAGCCCTTCAGTCGGCGCCCTCAAACTGTACTCGGTAGGCCCTTCTTTGTGTTCTGCTTTCACCTTGTTCGCATACACCGGGCCGGAGTTCGCGGCCGTCCGGCTCACACGAACTCCGGCCCCGCCGGTTCCCTGTTGAGTTGGTCCGTGTTCTGGCTTGCTTTGTCGAGAGTCTCCGCCCGAGTTCGAGTACCCAATGCACTGAGAATCACTCTTTTCCGTAGCGCACATTAGCTGTTCGACAAAATGTCCCAAAGAGATCCGAAAAATCAGTTCTCATTTCAACTTGGGATCGATCCGTGTTTGCGTCCATGGCTGCCAAGTCATGCTTGCTGTTTGTATGGTTATTGTTTCTCGGCGTGGTCTTCGCGAAATAATCGTGCGTCGTCGAGAGAGCGAGTGTTTTCTTTGTTCGGTGAACGGATTATCGGTCGCCGGAATAGGTGGCCGGATTTAGTCGACGCCGGTCGGAGTGAGTGACTAACGCGTGGGAGCAGTTCAGCAGTTGCAGGAAGAAGTATGGTTCGGTAAAAAATAAAAATAAAAAAGGAAAGAAAGAAGAAGTTGCAGAAGAGCAGGTGAGGCACGTCGGGCGTGCATGGGGAGGCATGCAGGCGTGGAGAAGAAGACGACCAAAGAAATGAATAAAAAAATAAAAGAAAAAGATTAAAGAAAAAAAAACAAAAACAAAAAAAAAACAAAAAAGGCCAAAAATAGGATGGGGCCAATGAGATGGGCTTCGCCGCAGGCCCGCTTCGGTTGGGTCAAATTTGTCATGGGCCGGGTTTTTTTGATTGGGCTGAAAATAGAAATAGAAATGGGTTGTTTTAATTTCTGTTTTTGTTAATTAATGGGCCATTTAAAAAATTACCGGGCCGTTCGGCCAGCCCGGTTTCTTTAGTCCAGCCCGGACCGATAGGGTCCGGGTCGGTTTAGTAGGGCCGGGTTTCCCAACCCTGTCCGAATTACCCTTTTTAATAAATAAAAAAATCGAATATTTTCAAAATTCCAAAAAAATTAGAAAAATTCAGAAAATTCCAAAAAAGACATTAATAAATGCTTTTCCTTAAATTTTCAGAAAATATCAAAAAAAAAAAATTCTTGAAAGTTTGTTTTCTTTAATTTCAGAAAATTCGAAAATATAAAAAAAAATCAAAAAATTGTAAAAATATAAAAAAATTGCAAAAATTCAGAAAAACCCTTAAAAAGAAGAAAACATCCAAAATTGAATAAGCCTTTAGGGCTCTACAATAGGTTTTTTTTTTTGAATGTGTTGCCATGTCTTTAGTTAACACACAATTAAGTTAGGTATCAAGAAAGGCGTTAGTCGCATGACTAACGTAATCAAGTTCCCGACCCTGATTCTCTGCAGTTGCGTAAAAGTGAGACACGCTCCCATGTCTCGCTCGGTTTCTAGTCGACCTCAATAGACTAGTGGCGGCTTACTCGTTTGTAGTTTTTATGAATATCCCAACGTCGCGCGGGGTATGGGGGCTTGGGGAGCCCGAGTTAATTGAGGCCCGTCGGCCCGAAATTGACATTACCCTTAAACCTATTATTTTCAGAAAAAATAGGTCGCGACATATATGCAAATTTTAAAAAAAATGAAAATATTATCCATGTTAATCATGTTATATAGGATGGTCAACGTCTATGTCAATGATTTCTAGCCGAATTTGGCTGAAATGACTCAATTGACAAATTACATGAAAGTTTAGGACTAGATCGATCAACTTAAAATATTTAAGAATGAATCGGCATAAATACGATAATTTTAGGTTTAGTAATTTTCCCAAGAAGAGGGTACAAGTTACTTTCCGGTACTATAGACTCTAGCTCTCTATGGACATATGGATGAATGAAGGAATAATTTATTTATGGTATGTTTATTCAAAGAAATGCTTGTCCGAAACAATTAAGATTAAGGTATGTCCGAGAATTTGACTCCCCACCTTCTAATGAAGAAGGGTTTAGGAAGTGGGGGGGCCCTGCCAGTCCCAGGTAGAAGTAGCGTAGTGTAGTGCGTGCGTGTGTGCCCAGCTCCTCCAAGAGGAGTTACTCAGGATCAAAAAAAAGAAAGAAATGATTAATGTGTAAGGTGTATTTCACTTTTGTTGCGAGGAGTCTGGTGTGTATTTCCTGGTACTTTTAGGCCTTTAAAATAAAATGTTTACTAATATCTGCTAAATAAATGCAATCAAAGTGTACTGCAGAGACAATATCGAATCTAATTGAGTTCGTCCATAAAGGAAAACTTATATAAGTATAGAGGCCTTCAGCAAGACAATTGCTTCTTTCTCGATGACGACAAAAATTTCTAATCAGTTATGCCAAGACTATTTTCTTTAGTGCTGCTTTGTAAAAATACTTTCTAATTTTAATGTGTTTCTTCCTTACTTTTGTAAGGGTTGTCTCTTACGATAGCAATGAAGAAAAATAATTTATAGAACAACACTTTGTGATTGGTAATTAAAGCCCAATATCACCTGGTCACGTGCGACGCACGTGGTCCAACAGTAGTATAATTAAACAACAGGTAGTTGAGGTTTAAACAGGGAAAAATCCCACAAACAATAAGAAAAAAAAAAAAGGAAAGGGGAAATTTTTTGAATTTCGAGAGGAATTTTAACGAAATCTTTTATATTTTAACCCCGATAGAGGGACATTGGCTAGATTTGTCCCAAATTTGAAAAAAAACAGGCCTTTTTCCTAACTTATTGGTAAACCATAAATGATTTGGTTTTTCTTTTTCTGACCTATTCATTTTTTTTTTCCATTGTGAGTTGGCCCGAAAAAGTACAGCTGCTGGAACACAGAAAAAAAAGAAAAAAAAATCCAAAAAGTCATATGAATATTTTTCACTTTTGTCAATTCAGTCTTAAAACTTTCAATTTTACCAATTGAATTCATACAGTTAATTTTGGCCAAAATTCGTTAATATACATGTTCGCCGTCATATGTGAGCGACCGGTGTTGATGTAAAATTTTTAATAACTTTTTATTTCTTTTTGAATTTTTTTGTTTTTATATATTTTTTTCCTTTCTTTCCATCTTCTTTTCCTCTAGTCGGTCACTAGGGCTCGACAATGGCCAATGACCAGCTTGAGATGAGGGTTGGCTAGGTCAACCTCGTAAACCTTTGGCGAAGCTCACCCTCGCTAGCCACTTGCAAGGGCCAAACTCAACCTTGTTATTACTTCGCAAGGTCGACCTCGCCAACCTTGGGTGAGCCTCACTTGCCCCTAGCAAGGCCAAGCCTTGCTATGGCCAAATCTACGAGGTTGAAGTCTTGCCTAGCCATGGCGAGGCTTGCTTGATGCCGATGAAATGACCTCACTGGCCCTTACCTCTAGCTAGTCATTGGTCATCGTTGAGACTTAGTGAATGGCTAGAGAAGGAAGAAGAAGGGAAGCAGAAAAAAGAAAAAAATAATAAGAAATAAAATGTTATAAAATTATCAAAATTATCAACGCTAACGCCGACCATGCTACATAAGACAACCAACGTCTACGTCAATGATTTCTCACCAAAATTGACTAGATTAACTGAATTAACAAAATCTACAAAGGTTTAAGACTCAATTTGCAAAATTGAAAAATTTAGAACTGAATTAGTAAAATCTAATTAGGTTTTTCTTGCAACAGAAGAGTCACATTAACTAATGTGGTTGGATATCCAGTGGTGTTTTTCAACCAACAAATTAGGCTGTCCAAACTGACTATTTTTTTGGTTTTACTTATTACTATTTTCAAATTTTACAATGCAAAGTCTGATTATTTTCTCTACATCACAACTTGAGACCCACATGTTATACAAATATTAATACGTAGATTTACATATAATATTTCATCTTGTTTTAATATTTGCAGAATTACTTTCTTTTCTTTTTTTTTGTGAGAAGCAGAAAGAGTTTTTTTAAAGCCAAAATAAACGCGCTTGGGGAGTTTTCTACATTTTAGCCTGAAAGAGTTTAAAAAAAATATCCACACTCTTTTCTTTTAATCAATTCATAAATTTAAGTGAAGCATTCGTCATCATGATATTATTATATTATCATATTATTATAATCTAAGAGGTCTTACTTGATCATAATTACTTTTTTCCTCCCTATAAATATCCACTGTTAGTTATTTCATAAGTAATCAATCGGCAATCTCTTTCAAGTATTTCAAATTTATTATTTTTACATTTCTATTTTACAATCATAATTACTAAAAAAATTTCAAATCCTGAAATGATTTTCTCTTTTCATATATATGCTTTTGATATCTTCATATTATGTCAATAAATAAATAATTCTACAATTTCATTTATTGAGAATTTTGCAAAACCTTTTAAATGTCCTATTTTTTCCTACATGCGTAGCACGTCCATTTTTGTAATGTTAATTATGCACTCTTTTTAGAAAAATATTTTAGCCATGTCTTGGTATAATTTTTAATAATGCATTTTCCATGATTCAACGTTTTTGCACGAGTTTGTAATTGTACAAAACTTTGTGGTTACAGTGGAAGGGGGAAACGGCATGATTTCCACTATGCTTATTAAAAATATATATAATTAATTAAGGGCTACACCATTTTCACCCCTAATTGACTAAATTCGCCCAAAGTTACACTAAAAAGACAAAACTCTCATAAATTTTTCAATTGCAGTTTAGGAAATGGTCACGCTCCTTTTTTTTTCTATTTTTATTTATTTATTTATGATAGTTACATAATTAAGCATTTCAAAAAAAAAAAAAAAGCGTATTAAAGAGAAGTAAATTCTTAGATATTCTTTAACCAAAAAAAAAAATTCTTAGATATTCCTAACAGTAAGGAAAAGTCAATTCTTAAACATTTCACAAAAATGTTTTATATGCTTTGTATAAAATTATCTTACTAATAGTAGGGAAAAAGACATTCTGTAATATTGTATAAAATTGAAAAGTTTCTTACTCATCATTGATCTTATACTAACCTCTCTATTTTTTTGTCCTTCTTACATTACAAGGTCACTTTCCTGGTGAACTTTCTACTAATTTCATTAGTCTAAAATATATATCAATTCTCTTTATTTACTATATCAAAAAGTTTATGTTTCTTCCTTACTATATTGGCGAGATATTTTTATATAAAGTAATTAATACGTTAAAGGAATATCTAAGATTACACTAAAAACATAAGGAACAATGAGGTATCTTGATTTTTTTTTTTTTTTTGTAAACAGTTCATGGATGACATTAATTTTCGTCAATCCAAAATAATATAATTTCATTTGCATTTTCAAAAAAAAAAAAATTCTTACTTTATGCAATGATTTGATTTAATTAAATTTCATCTACTTAACAATTTATCCATAATATTCAATCGACAATGTAGAAAAGAAGTAAATTTGTTTTTGGAAATTTCAGTTTTTGACAAAACAAATTTTTATGGAAGTAATATTTTGCAATAAGAAAAGACATCGTGCCTTTAATATATAAGGAAAATCTCCAATAAAAAGAACACTAAACATATGAAATTCTTAATTGATGACAAGTAGATCCTACGTAGATAAGGAAAATAAATAAACTTGGGACCACTAATAAATCGTAATTAAATATAGAGGGTAATTTTTTCTTTTTGGTGAAAGTTGAGTGGATTTAGTCATATAATGAATGGAAATAGCACTGCCCTCAACTAGTCAGTAAAAAGTGCCCTAAAAAAATCAGCCATATTATGTTTTTTTCGTGGGTTCTCGGGTGTTGGATCTATCTTTCGTTAACTTGTAAGGCAAATCTTAAATAAAATGCCCCAATTCATCAAATGAAATGTAAATATTGTGCTTATCAACCATAAGAAGTCGGAGAAAATTTACCGTTTTCCTTTAAGTTCCAGTCCCATCATACTTCCTACCTCTTCAAGGGCTCTTGTCCACTGCTCCAATTCTTCGGGCTTGCGGTATTTCTTTTGCTTGTGCTTGAGTATGTCGTTCTTGTACAAATCAGTTATGAGCTTCACATCATTAGGCTCCACGTCATAGAAAATGGGGATTATATCTCTCTTCCCATCTGATTTTGAATGGCACTCTACCATGTGAGCAACCTCACGAAGACACCATGAACGGGAGGCGAATTTTTGAGAGAAGATGGGTATATAGATCTGAGACTCATCAACTGCTTTCAAAAGTTCACCGATTCTTTTACCATACTTGAGTTCTTCACTATCAAGGAAAACACGGATTCCAGATCCTCTCATTCTATAATAAAGATTATCTGTAAAGGTTAGGCGTGTGTCGCCTCCACAGAAACTCAAAAACACATCGTACTGATATGCTGGCTTAGTTTCCATGCTAAGGATTGCCTCCGAGTTCCTCTCCCTCTTCATTTGGTTATTCGTGTTAGAATCCTGCCAATAATTATTGATTTTACCCTAATGAGACTTGGAAGTAGGACCAATTGCATTAAACATTATGCGTGCAAGTTTCTTTCTCGTGCCTCGACATCCGTCAAGATGTGTAAATGTACTCAGCAGTTATTTAAATTTTCAAGTCAGTTAGATTATATACATACAGCCTGCCCAGTGGACGAAGTTTTTTCTGTTCAGTCAGTGGACGCAGTTCGGAGGGTGATTAAAATAACGCCTCGATGGAGTTCAACAACAAATTGTGACAGTGATCAACTATCACTTGTCAAGGAGAGATGAAAGATGAAACAGTGGAACGAAGTCAAAGCTCCGCCGAGATGGTGGTCAGAGCATTGAGCTTTGAAAGAACGACTAAAATTAACCTGTATGGTCGGGTAATTAAAGGTTAAGAATTTGTCGCATTATACTACAAACTTTTATATAAATGAATTGTTAGCATTTCCATAAGTCTGTTTTGACCGTTGGATTCACATTAGTCAAGAGTGTTCTATACTAACACATTTCTTGACAACCTCAGATCTCGAATCGGGATTGTTATTTTACCAACACATATTTTTTCGGAAGGCCATAAATTAATTCATTATTATGCTGGGATCTGGCAATAGGCTGTGATGATATCATTTTCAATTTCAATGGGAAGAAAGAAGCATCAAATGTGAGAACTGAGACACATGCTGATAGTCACTGGGGGGCTTCAAAAAATTACAAATCCAAGTATTTACTTCCAAGAAACCACCTTCTGCCGCTTCTACAAAGAGAAACTATAACAAGGTAGTTAAGATAACGATGAGTTATCGCCCGACCCAGTCAATATCATTAGATTTTGTAGCTCTCGGTTATTGAAAAATATGGGCCATTGTCCTTTGCTAGAAATTCCTTAATTGTGTTGACATATTTCAATAACCGTTGGTAATTAAAATATTTAACAATCACTTAATTAGCCTGTAACATGGTACCAATAGTTTTATAATAGTACCAACGATTAAGTAGGTAGTAAGGTGTGAGCAAGTTAACAATATTTTTCTAGAAATGTCCTCAAATATTTGATTGCTCTAAATTATTATGAATTACCTCTATTTACTTACGTCACTTACTGAATATTTAGGTTACCAACTTTTGTAGAAAATTACCAACTCTAATTTGAGTCTACTAATCAAGTTTTAATTAAAACTAATAGAAGGTAAATTTATTATGTGTGTACTAATTTGAGATTTTTAATGGTCAAAAAATTAATTTAAGATAAATTTATTAAAAATATATTAATTTATAGTTTTTCGTGATATTAGCCTTTCTATACGCTAGGACCTAAAAAATAAAGCTAACCATTAGGCAATCTCTTTCTGCTCTCTCCACAAACTTTTGGGACTTTTGACCAGAAGGTTTTGACAGAGAGATGGAACCCCTCCAAGACAGGGGCAATCTCTTTTGGCTCTCTCTAAACTTCCCGTTTACATCTTTTCCCTCCAGTAGTTTCAGGGCTTTCTAAAGAATCCACACTACTAAGCTTGGGAGGATATTCTTCAAGAATAATGTACCGTCTAAAATCTCCAACTTGATCAGGCATTTTAAAACCTATCATCTCTAATATTATCATGGACTTGAGAAAGAGAACACTAATTGCGCTGTGAGGATAGTAACTACAATTATCTCACATGGTTACCGGATGTGTTTTGTGTCATTGGTCAAAAAGCACACTATATCCAGAAATCAAAGGGATCGCAAAAAACACCTTGTTTTCTTCTCCTGACTCATAATCTGTTGTTGAGGTCGACTCCGAGCCCCTCCTCAACTCCTCATTCTCTTCTTCAAACGCATCATCCGTTCTCGAGGTTGATTCCAATTCCCTCCATTTCATGAGTTGTCTCAAAACCCTGCCAAAAATTGCAAACTTTTAACCTTATCAAGACTTAAAAATAGAAGCGTAAATCGAACAAGCTGGCTAAACTGCATCAAATATGCAAAGGAACAAAGTTTTTTGTTTTGTGCGTTATCTGTCAGCAAGAGCTCGAACAGAAGTCGAACTAGAGCACTTACAGTCCTACGGTCAAAGCAAGGATGATGATTAGAGGCAGACTTTCGTTGAAATCCATCCGTCGGCCGATCCTCTGCTGTATTTACCCACAGAAGAAAACCGTTCCGTGAAAGTGCTAATTCGGACGATTCAGTGAAGGAAGATCGACTATAATTTGTCAAGGCGAAAACAAGAAGGGCGAAGACAACGCAGGGATGTTGAAGGCGACTTTCTGGAAACGAAAGGAGTCGCCAAAAATCAGACCATGGAGGTAAACAGAGACCGAGAGGAGTAAACGGTGGGGGGCAAGGGCAAACTACTCCTGGTGGGAATTTAAAGCCCAACATCACCAAGTCACACGTGGGATGCACGTGCTCCAACACTCGTATGATTAAACAACAGATAGTTGAAGATTAGAAAGGAGAAAATTCCACAACCAATAAAAAAAGAAAACGGGAAGGGGGAAAATTGAATTTTCGAGAGAAAGCTAACAGAATTTTGCATGTTTTAATGGGGTTGGACATTGACTAGATTAGTCTCGAATATAAAAGCACATGCTTTTTTTTTTTACCTATAAATACATAGTAAATGGTTCATTTTTTTTATCCTTCCGACCTAGTCATGCTTTTCATTGTGACTTGAACAAAGAAGAATTATAAGAGCTAGAGACGGAGAATCACAGCTCCCCCGGGTGGTTACCAAGTTGGAGCTAGAGCTGTGCCTAACCTGTCTGCCTTTCACTCCAATTTGTTTTTAAGGATAAGTTCACTTAAAGTTTTAAAACTTGCCATGAAAGTACAATTGATTCCTTTCATTAATTTCATCCAACTTGATTAATGAAAAATATTAATGTAGCTTTTTCAAAGAAAATTATCCTATTCTAATATAATTTTTTTTATATTATCACTGGTATTGTAGTTACTATTGCTAGGAGACAAGATGGGCGTGCCCAAGAGAATGGTGTTCGCTCAACCGGCCACGATCACCATTATCTTCTCCTCGAAAACCTTCTCTTTCTTCTTGTGGGAAAATTGTCCAAAAAATCATAAACTTATTTCACTTTTGCCAATTCAATCATAAACCTTTCAATTTTGCCAATTTGATCATAAACATTTTCACTTCTTACCAATTTAGTTCTAAACTTTTTCACTTTTTACCAATGAGTCCATCTGGCCAATTTTGGCCAGAAAATGCTGACATTGAAGAATCAGCACTAACATGACATTTTTTAATAATATTTTGAATTTTTATGGTTTTTTCTTTTTCTTTTTTTTGTGGTTGGGGGGGGGTTTTGGGATTTGGCTAGCAAGGGTTGCTAGCCAACCAACACCGGCTAGAGGTGGGGGCCAGCGACCCTTGCCAGCCAGAGGCAAGAGCGGGTTAACCCTTGCGCAAAAATGGCAAGGGCCATGACGCCCTCGCTAGATTTGGCCAAGCAAGGGCAACGACCTCACTTGAGGTCGTTGCCTAGGGCCGACGAGGGCCGCCAAGCCCTTGCCTGGCTAGATCTGGTGAAGGCATTGCAACCTTTGTCGGTTCTAGGTGAGGGCTCGCCTTGCCCTCACTTTCACTAGTGAGGGTCGCTAGCTCTCACCTCTAGCTAGTGAGGGTTGGCTTGTCAACCAAATCCCAAACCCTAAAAAAGAAAAAATCATAAAAATTTCAAAATATTATTCAAAATGCCATGTCAGCACTGATCCATTCATGTTAGCATTTTCTGGCCAAAATTGGCCAGATGGACTTAATTAGTAAGAAGTGAAAATATTTAGGACTAAACTGGCAAAATTAAAATGTTTAGAACTAAATTGGCAAAAGTGCAAAAGGTTTAGGACTTCTTGGACAATTTTCCCTTCTTCTTGTCATTACAATCCTCTACCTCCTCTGCACTAGCCTCGAAGCCCTGACTAGAGGCCGACAACCCTCACCTCCCCTATCATCACTAGTGGCAGCCCTCGGCTAGGTTTGGGCGAGGGTCAACGACCCTCGCTTGATCTAGGTGGGGACCATGACCCTCGCCTACTGTTGACAAGGGTCACTAGTGACCTCATTGCCCATTGCCCACCCTCGCTAGATCTTCTCAGTGATGATGGGGCGGTGGTAGCAAGGGCTTGCAGGCCTCCTCACCTAATTTCTCCTTTTTTTGCTTTTTTAAAATGGGCCTATATTTACATTTAATTTAAATAAAATTTATATTAAATAGCCACATAGGATAAAAATATTTTAAAAAGCCACGTTAAAACTTTTAGTTACCAAGTTGGACAGAATTAACAAAATGACTCAACTAAATCAACTTGACTAATTTTAAGACTTGATTGCTTTTTTTTTTTTGTAAGTTTCAGGAGTCAATTATACTTTTGTCACAAGTTTTAAAATTTCTAATAAACTTATTCTTTATTTTTATATATTAGAGTATTTAAATGATAAATATTTTTTTATTTAATATCTAATTAGCGGTAGTCCACCAAAATCTGACATTATGCTTCTATCTATCCTGCATCCTTTCACAAGTGACAGTAACAAGGTCCTCCACCCAGCCCAAGGAATTTTGACTAATGTGGATCCAACGGTTGAAAAACAAACGTCTAGAGATGCATAAAAACAAATGGAATGAAACAAAAGCCGGTTAGGCAAAGGCACTAGCTCCAAGCTAGGGACCACCCGGGGGAGGTGTGAGGTTTGGCGTAGGAGGCGAAGTCATGTTTGGATGCTCCACCTTATTTATTAATTACATAATGCAATAAGGTTGATAATAACTTTTTCCGCAAGTTTATGAGACAATGTTACAATAGATTCTCAAGTGTTTTCAAGAAAACTAAAACCTTCAAAGTGAGAAGATAATTTATTAAACACAATCTTCCCTAATGTTATTTTACCAATACTGCCCATTCCATGAATCTCAATGAAATGTGAACTACCAGAGTCGAAGTCCAATAATTGTTTTATGGCTTTAACTTGACAATGATCTTCGACTAAATTTTGATTACAAGAGAGAAGTAAGCCAAACAAAATGCATTTTGATTCTAACAGAGAAGTAATCCAAACAAAATACTAGTTCAACCAGTCTGTATGATGATTATATTCGTTGGGCTGTCTTGTCGCAACCTGCACTACACCCTATGATCTCTAATAAGAAACTCGATCTAGAATTGGAGGAACAACTACCGAGGAGGAGAGAAAAGCTTGCAAGATATCGGCCAAAGACGATGAGAATTAATTTCTTACTGTGGAAAATACTCATTGGTTTTTCGATTCGTTATTAGCTCATATTTGAATATCATTAATTATTAGTTGTGCGATTTTGACCAGGAAATGTAAATATAAGAGGGTTCATGTCCGGTTGGATCGAGGAGAGACGGGACAAATCTGGACTCTCCACAATCATATCCACGAGGTGTATGAACACACACACGTGTATATATATATATAAACATTGGTGATTGGACGTTCGAGTAAAATAAGAGGAAAAAATAAAAATGGGTTTGGTCAATAGGAATTATCTAGTGTATTCGTTTGGAATTTTTCGAAGGTTTTAGTAAAAATAAGAAGAAAAAAGGGGTTTGGTTAATAAAGTCATTAGGCAATAGTTTTCGCTGAGGGCTTATTCGCATGATACATGAGTTTCTTGATATTTTCGTTTTTTAAAATGGGCGAGACAATTTTTTTTGAAGTTGACATCATGAATGATGAATAGTGATTTTTCCAAACATATACTTTTGCATAAGATTGCTTGGTCAAGTGCGGTGTGACATGGCCATCAAAATTGAAAATCATTCGTAGACCTAATCTTCTTTTAATCTCAATAAAGATTTTTATACTTGATATCCTAAGGAGTTTGCTGTCAAACAATTCATGATTACTACAGTTTTCCGAATATAATCACTGCTTAATTAGTTAAAACAATTGACATAGATTTTGACCTTCGCATATCAAAGCTTAAAGACTTATTCACTAACACGAAATTATTTGGTTTTGTCCAAATAATCGATAGCATAGTTTATTGTCTTGGGTGATTATCCATAAGGCGTTATCCACCACGTAATGCTGCTAAAACATCCATGGACTTTTTTCTTTCGGTTTCAGCCTTTCGAAAGAAGTATGCAATTAGATTTTGCAGCTTTCAAGAACTTCTAAACAAGTACTTTCTTGGGAGGACTCCGATGGACAGTTTCACCGTTTGAAATGGAAGTTCTTGACCTATTCCTTTTGAAACTTTCTTGGAATTAATACATAGTTGTTTGATGTTTGGGTAGATAGGAATAAGCGATCATGATAACTCTATTATAGTTACATGTCGTGAATGACATTTTTTACTTCATGATAAAAGATGTTAGCTTCAAATTACTGAGTAAATATTACTAAGCAATTGTTTATTAATTTTCTGAAAATATTATGCGTTGGATGGATGGTTGATGCACGATATGTTTCGTGGTGCTTAATAACTTGATCCTCCTAAAATATGTTTGGGGATTTACCCAATTTCTGTAAATAAAGCTCATTATTGTACCAAAAAAAATTACAAAATATGTTAGTTGAATTGAATATGAATTTCTATGATTGTTCTCCTGGTAAGTTACTATTTGACCCTTAAATGAGGTCCCCCCAGCCAAAGATTGGTTGTAGTTTCCACAGTTTAGGTTCTGTTTTCTTTGTCTTTTGAAAACCACGAGGGATAAAAAGAATAATAGTAATTGGGCAGTTGGGTATTTGAAAAAATTGTTTAGGAATTTGTCTAGTTATACTATAAAATGCATTTCCAGTATCTCCTGGTAATTTTCTTTTGGAAAAACCGTTGAGTGTGCTGTATCTGTATAAATGAGTAAATTAGATGCGTCTGTAAGAGAGCTGGTCTGTGGGTAATTTGTTTTCTTGAGAAATGAAGTGAAACTTCCTTGCTCTTGTGCCCATCAATTCTGCACTCCCTAAGTAGAACTTTTCCAATTGAACAAGTGATAGTAGAACCAGACGGTCGATTATTCCGCATGTTATTAGATGCGCATGTAAAGCTACCTACAGCATTCAATATCCATTTAAGAAACCTGGAGAAATAACGAAATAGGCATATAGTGCATACAAGGGGGAAAAAAAAGGCAAGTGAAAGATACTTAAAACAATGTATATGCTTTGATTTGTACTTCTAAATTTTAAGGCATGCTACATACATTGCGGGACTAATCAGGAAAAAAACGTAGAATGGTGGGTTTGAGAAATAACATATCAGGTGTTTTCGTTATAACAGTTAGTGTAATACGCGAAGATTTCGTCGATGCAAATTTGGACAACTCAAGTGTCAACATGTTTATGAACATGTGTCGAATGGTCTCTAATAAAGAAAACTCGATCTGAAATTGGAGGAACAATCAGGAGGCAAGAAAGCTTCCAGGAGAAGGACAATAGCCGACGAGAAATACTGTCTTACCTAGGAAAATATTAATTGTTTTTTTGATTGATTATTAACTCAAATATGAACATCATTAATTGTGCGATTGTTGACCAGAATGTAAACACAAGCGGGTTCAAGTCAAATCTGGATGGCTGAGAAAGAAAGAATCTGGACTCTCCAAAATCATATCTAGAAGGTGGACAAATAGAGCTACATAGAAACCTTGGCTGTTTGAGTAAAATAAGAGGAAAATACAAAATTGGGTTCCGAATTTTGGTAATTAAGATGAGTTATTTAAAGTATTTGTTGGATATTTCCAAGCTTTTAGTATAATAAGAAGAGCAAACAAAAATGTGTTTGGTTGATAAGTTGTTAGGCAATAATTTTCTGTTAGGACCCACGCACATTCATAGTACATTGATTTTGTCATATCTTGGTCTTTAAAAATGGATGAGCTAATCTACCTTGAAATTGACATCATGGATGACGAATAGTATTTCCCCCAATATACTCTCTTGTTTATAATTGCTCGGTTAATTCCGTGATATATTGTGGCCATCCCAATAAAAAATCATTCCTCAATCATGTCAACTTTTGATCTTGATAAATAAATTTTTCACCTTGGTTCTCTTGACGAGTCTGTTGTGAAATAAATTAGAATTATTAGAGTTTTCCCTAAATTATTATTGCTTTAATTATTATCATTTTCAGGTTCAAATGAGAATTCTCCGAGGGCTAAGCAGTCCTTAATAAACACCAACATGTAATTGAGTGATTATTGGTGTAATTGAGCTGTTAACACAATTTTTAGAAAAAAATAATTATGTTGGGAGTCCCTAACAAACATGTGCGAGAGGATTAAATGCATGAGTTAGGTTAGATTTTTCATATCTTTAAAGTTCAACATGCCATGTCTTGACAACTGTAGAGAAGCCTCTCAAATAAAGGAGGTACGGACCCCGCAAGTGCCATAACTTGGCACGGAGGGACACTTAAGTGCCAAAACTTACAAACGGTACACTTAAGTGCCAAAATCGGAGCAAAATTGATCACTTAAGTGCCAACGGCGAGAAAATCCGGCCAAAACGCCGACAAGGCCTTTTTCCTGCGATCTAGGGTCGAAACGACGACGTTTTTGTTGCGATGTGGCGAAGTAAACCCAAAACGACGTCGTTTGGGTGCTGATGTGGTCACCGCACCAAAAATGATGCCGTTTTGACTAATATTTATTTTTAATAAATATTAATTAAATAATATTTAAAAAGCAAAATTTAAAAAAAAAAAGTGTGGGGAGCGGCTTGTCGCCGCCGTCCCACCGGCGATGGGGCGGCGGCGACGGACGGACGGACGGCGAGGGCCGGGAGAGGGCGGCGACCCTCTCCCGATCTGGGCGAGGGTCGGTCGCCCTCGCCCGACCCGGGCGAGGGTCGCCGCCCTCGCCTCGGTGCCGGTGGCCTCGCCCGCCGCCGCCGGAAACTCGATGGCGCCGGGCGAGGCCGCCGGCCGGGGTGAAGGCCGGCGACCCTCGCCCGGGCCGGGCGAGGGCGGCCAACCCTTGCCCGGGCGGGAGAGGGCGGCGACCCTCTCCCGATCTGGGCGAGGGTCGGCCGCCCCGTGCCGGCGGCCCACGCCCGGCGCCGCTGGAAACTTAGCGGGTTGGGCGAGGGCCACCGACGCCGGCGCGAGGGCCAGCGACCCTCGCTCAGGCCGGGGCGAGGGCGGCCGACCCTCGCTCGGATCTGGGAGAGGGTCGCCGCCTCTCCCGGTGTGTGGCGAGGGCCGTCCGGCCCTCGCCTTGGCGCTAGTGGCCCTCACCGTCCGTCCGTTGCCGCCGCCCCATCGCCGGTGGGGTGGCGGCGGCATGCCTGCTCCCACACTTTTTTTTTTTTTTTTTTTTTTAAATTTTGCTTTTAAATATTATTTAATTAATATTTATTAAAAAATAAATATTAGTCAAAACGGCGTCGTTTTGGGTGCGGTGGCCACATCAGCACCCAAACGACGCCGTTTTGGGTTTACTTCGCCACATCAGCAACAAAAACGACGTCGTTTCGACCCTAGATTGCCGGAAAAAGGCCACATTAGCATTTTGGCCGGATTTTCTCGCAATTGGCATTTAAGTGATCCATTTTGCTCCGATTTTGGCACTTAAGTGTACCGTTTATAAGTTTTGGCACTTAAGTGTCTCTCCGTGCCAAGTTATGGCACTCCCGCTGTACTTATGCCCAAATAAAGTATTACTAAATTCGAGCTTAGTCTATTCCATACTTAAGCATTCTAAACTTAAGCCTCTCAAATCAAATAAATGGGCCATCAGTTTGTACGAATGTTTTAATGTAATCCATTTGAATTAGGAGTTCCATGTTTTAGTGCCTTTTCAAAGTTTTTACACGGGCCACATTTGGCCCAAAACTGAAAGTGCTACTCTCACCTGGCCCTCCTCTTTCTAAGCTGTGTCCGAGATTGAAATGGGAGTGCTTTTTATTATGACAACATCGATTGTTTTGTCATTCCCTCAAAAATTGAAAACTCAAAAAGATAAAAGAAAAGAAAAGAAAATTGTAGATGTACGAGAATGGTTTGAAATCCTCTCAGCTATGTTGGTATTGAGCAAAATGTTTTCCTTCTTAGCAAACGACTAGTTTTACTCTTTCAATTTTGCATGGCTCTGTTGACACCTAAATTTTGACCAAGTATTAAAATTAAATTGCATAGAAAATTAGGGTTCAATTTGACCCTAACAAAAAGGATTTTTTGCATCACCTAAGTACTAATATTATTTGTGTTTACTAAGTTTGATTTTCCTATTTATTTTCCCTTATTTTCGAGTAAAAAAAATTAAAAAAAAAAAGAAGAGGAGGGAGGTCCACGCAGGCTGGGCCTTTGCGCCCAGCCCCTTTTTTGTTTTTATTTTTCCCATGGGCTTGGGGCCCATTCGGTCCCCTCATCCTCACCCACACGGCCCGGCCCTCTCCTTTTCTTTCTTTTCGGCCCGGCCCCTCCTTCTTCTTCTTCCTCCTCCTTCCTTCCTCCTTCCTCCTCTCGCAACTCACGCGCGCTTGGACGAGAGAGGAGGACGGAAAGCCAGCGACGGATGGGGACGTTCGCATGCGCCATCAATGCCGCCGCGCGAGATCCGCGCAAAACCCGGGCGGATGGGACGTCTTGGCGGAAGCTTTCAATGCCGAGTAGAGAGCGGGGCACGACGATAGCTGAGGTCACCGGTTCAGCCGAGGGAGAGCCCGGCTGATGCGCCGAGAACCGCCGGTCGGAGCACCTCCGTCGACCAGGCTCCTCGCCTATAAATAGAGGGGTCAAGCAGTAGCAAAAAGAAGCAACACAGAGGCAAAAAAAGAGAGAGAGAAGGGAGATCTGAGGAGGGCAGAGGAGGAGCGAGCTCAGAGGGCTTCACCGGAGAGACATCCGAAGAGGTCTGAGAGTGAGCAAATCCGAGGAGGAAGCGGGGAGCTCGGAAGGTTTCCCTTGGAGAGACATCCGGGAGGCCGAACGAGCGACCGCCGATCCAAGAGAGAGCGAGAGAGGAGAGAAAGAAACCGAGAGAGATCGAGAGAGTGAGAGGCACTGGGCGAAGGGGCGGCTGCTCGCCGCCCGAGTCCCGCCGCCGTGCGGTGCTTTGGTTGCTCGGCCCTACGCCGCCTGCTGGCGTCGTTTCCCCGGAGAGGCCGAGCGAGCAGCTCCGAACCAGATCTGAAGGAGAGAGACGGAGCCGCGAGGGAGAGAGCCACGGGCCGACGCCACCACCGCTCCGCCACCTTCGATGCCTCTGCCGCTCAACCACCGACGACACCGCCCGCATTGCCGTCGCGGTTGCTTCTGCCAACGAGCCACTCCCACCGCCGTTCGCGTCCGAAGCCGATGACCCCGCTGCTCACGCTCACGGATCTCGGCTAAACCTCATGCCGTCCATGCTGCCGACCGACCGCTGTCGTCCCCGGTGCCACCCGCCACTTCGTCGTCCCGCCAGCTAGTTTCACGAAGATCGCCGCCGCTCGCAGTGGCCGGGCGGGAGGCGCTCGGCCACCCCCTCGGCGCCGCGGGCAACCTCCGACAGAGAGGAGGAGCGGCAGTCGGGTCATGACCGGGTCGGACCGGGTCGACCCGCTAGGGTTTGGCTTTGTGGGCTATGGGCTGAGAGGAATTGTGTTTATTGGGCTTATTCTATTTTCTTGGGCTGGACTTATTTTATTTTGGGCTTGGGCTTGACTAATTATTTATTGTTGTTTTAGTCTTGGGCCGGGCGAACCCGGGCCCATTACCGGACCCGCCCCGACCTCCGGCTCGAGCTTGTCTTGGGCCGAGTCCAGCCCGGGCCCGTGTCGGGCCGAGCTTGACCCGGTCCGATCGAATGACCCTGACCGGGCCGGCCAGTGACCCGACCCGGTCCGGCCGGTTTATAATAATAATATATTATTATTTTAATTATAAAAGTATTAAAAAATAATTAAAAATGTTTTTTTAGAAAAAATGATACCATAAGAGTCATAATTATGTTCTGTTTCTAGAAAAGAAGTTCTCATCCCATGGAAACCCCAGACTCGCCCTCTGTCTCTTTTCCTATTTCTCATACTTCTACTCTTTCTCTTCAGCCTCCACCCGAGCTTCAGAAATCCTCATGTTCCAAGATAGACTATCTTTATGAGGTATCATACCTCACTGAAGATAGTAAGATCTCAGAGACTCAGCTTCCCATGATGAACCCATATACTGCTTTTGCAAAACCACCATCATTTTCACCTCTCAGATCTATTAGACACCTCATCAGGCATACCCCTCGAACTGTTAAAGAGTATGTCCAGTCCTCTAGCTTTGATCAGCATCCCATTCAGGCAACTGAACAGGAACAGTTTGTCACTCTCCAAATACCACCAAAGTTTCCTGCTCAATGGATCCAACAAGGCTATACTCATCTCCATTTTGGAGCAATCCGCCTTGCCTTAACCTTCCATGGTCGGAAAGGACTCCCTGGTCACCTTTCTCGAATAGCACGGCTAGACACCGATTCTGGAATATCAGCAAGCTTGTGTTGGCACCATCCAGACTACCATGAATGCGGGAACTTTTTGTCACTCTTTTCCCAAATTTCAATATTGCCCTTGCGAGATCCCAACCTCGCTTGCTCTTAAGGTTCAGCTACAAATCACTAGAGCTCCTCAAACTCCTGGATCTATCGCTGCTACCTTACATTACCAGATGATCTACCGTGTCCAAAACCATGCCATTGATCTAAATATCCCAAACTCTGAAGATGCTCTTGTTATACCTGTTGATCACGACCAGACATCTTGCATCCATGTCCCTCGACAGATCCCACGAAGCGAGCTAGTAAAGCTTCTCCCTGATAGTTGGGTAACCAACTATGAAAAACTCCATCAAAGTTGTAAGCCGATCCAGTCAAGTGAACCACAGTTCACTAGAAAAAAGGATGGTACTGTTGCCATCAAGTTCAACAAAACCAAAGAGGAACCCTCCTCCACTTCACACCCTGCCCTGCTGACCCTGTTTCAAGCGAACCTGATGACAAACGATTTGTCCACTCTTTTGATTCTCAGGGACAACCGATTCATCTGTTTAGAGACCTTGCTGGGCATTGCTTTTGGGATCCAGAGTGTGTTTGTCCATCCTGTACACGATTTGAAGATGAAGATGACAGACCCTCTTCAAAGAAGAAAAAGAAAAAAGATACCATTCATCAAAGATATCTTGATGGAGATCCAACTGTTGGACCTCTAAGAGAAGACGGTGGTAAATACCAGTTCATTGTCTCCTATGGACCACCTAAAACTCCTAAGGTAACCTCACCTCCACCTCCCCGCAAACCAGTCACTCCACCCCCTCAGCCTCCAGCCAAACCCATGATCACTTCCCCTTTCTACAAGCCCATTCAAAAATGGGTAAAGAAGAATCCTTCTTGTCCTATGAATCTCCCAAGACCAAGCATCTGCATACACAAACCAGTTTCACCCCCTGTTTTACCTAGCATATTCATGTTCCACCCTGATGACTTCCCTCCACTTGAGACTACCGAATCATCTGAAACCAGCACTCATCCCCGGAAATTTCCTCCACTGGAAAAGTTCTCCGACCCTCACCAAAGGTTTCAACACTCCCCCAAGATACCAAACCCTACTGGCCTTGATGCCCAAGGACAACGGAAACAACCCTCTGCTGCTGAAACTGTCTTGAACTGGCAAACTGAAAATGCTCTGGCCCAAAATGAGCTTCTTGGCTCTGTTGCTACACATCTTGAACGTGTAGACAAGACTACTGACTTATCTTGCCGTATGCTGAAAGACTTCCAGAAAAGGCTTCATTTGCTAGAAACCAAGCAAGCACCCCCTAGCCATTATTTGGAAGATCAAAAACCAGAAATTGAGAAGCTCAAGACGCAAATTCAAATTCTCAAAAGTCAGCAGTCCTTCGTTCCGATTGACCCACCTCTTTTCCCCTCTCCTCCTTTACCACCCAAACCAGAATCATCTCTAGGATCATCATCCTCTTTTGCTGCTGTTCTCAGCTCAGCTG
Source organism: Angophora floribunda (assembly GCA_014182895.1). Lineage (NCBI taxonomy): Eukaryota > Viridiplantae > Streptophyta > Magnoliopsida > Myrtales > Myrtaceae > Angophora > Angophora floribunda. Next base: position 28,085,050 of record CM024707.1, on the reverse strand, counting down.
CTCCTCCACCTCAGAACAATTTTTTGATCCTTAGAGAAAAGCTCCGTAAGCTAAAACAAAAGCAAAAGGAAACTTTCACTCCTACGGAATCACCATCTCCTCCTGGTACACCTGAACACTCACCCAAAGTGATCATCCCCCGGAAACCCACCGCTACCTTGACCATTTCTAATCCCATTGAGACTTTTCTTCGACAATGAGATCCCCTCAATTGCTGTCATCAAACCATCCACAGCTACACGGTTGAAACTTCGTCTGAATCTAATTTCGATGTCTTTACCGAATCAGTCTCTTCGGAAGACGATCTGTTTATGGCAAATAGTGTCAAAGACAAAGATATATTTTCTGAACCAAAAATACATCACCCAGAGCAACCCGATGCAACCTGCACTTTCACCGCATCGTCCTCCAAAGTTTACTTTACCTTGGATGACATCCCATATCATAAGTGGCCTCGATCGACTCCAAGAATTCCATGCTTGGCTCACCACCGAGCACATTTACGAACCCAAGACCTATGATATTCTCCTGGAATTTACCGGTCGCTTTACAGAGCACTTAAAGATTGGTGGCATACCGCTCCGAACAAGACCGATGTACTTCTTGACTCAGCCATTGGATAATGCTATCCATATTATCCACATGTATTTCATTGGCAAACCTGAAGACTCCAAAGAACTCAAAAGAAAGGAGTTTTTTGACCGAAAATGTTGCTCATTAAGGCGTAAAGATCTTGACCGACATTTCCAAGCCATGATCAAGTTATTTTATTTACTTGGTGCAGATTGGAATCTCAAGCCTATTTTCTTGGCATCCATCCCAAGAGAATTAAGTCAAGCTGCAGAAAAACCCTCCAACAATGCGACAAAAAGCCTCACGAAGCCACCCTTGGTGAAATCCAACAGCGTTCATATCGCCATAGAAGAACTCGTCTCCGCAGAAGCCTTCCGAACTTCCTCAAAGAAGACAGACATCTTGATAAGGCATGCTTCAAACCCGGTTTGAAGATAAAGTGTCCTAGGGATTGCTCCGATCCCTCTTGCACAGGCTGCAAAAAGAAAAGACACTTTAGAAAGTTTTCCTTTAAGAAGACACGCAAAGGAAAAAGTAAAGGTAAATGAAAATTCTTGCGAAAAAGCCATCATCGCTCCTCCAAAAAACGGAGCAAAGACAGATGCTATGTTTGCAACAAAAAAGGACATTTTGCAAAAAATTGTCCAAAAGCCAAGAGTCGTGGGAGCCATTTGATTGATAAAATCGCTAAAAGCACTGGCATCCAACTTGATGATTCTGACATTGAGTCTGTCTTCTCATTAGACGACCAACCATCAGAAAATACCCTTTGTGCTATTCAAACATATAGCTCAGACTCGGCCTCGGATTCTGAAAATGATGTCTTCACCTTCTTCCCTGATATTCCAGACCACATTCACACCACTGAACCAATACACCACCCATATATCCCCATCCATATCCTTTTGTCCAAATATCATAAACCAATCCCTTTGGTGGCACTCATTGATACTGGAGCAAGTTCTTCCATTCTAGACACTAAGATTCTCCCAGAAGAATTATGGAAGCCATACACCAGGTATTTCAATTCAGCTTCTGGAGACACATTTGCTACCAAGTATTGAAGTAAGCCAATTACCATTCAATTCTTTCCCCAGTGTTCTATCACCACCCGAGTCCTTGGTTCCGGATCCCCGACAAAGATATTATCATTGGCTGGGACATTCGACCCAACTCCCCAAGCTCGAATACTTTCCCGTGGTTTACGTTTCAAAAATCAGTTGGAATTTGTAGAAATCAAACGGTTCTATACACTTGAACCCGCCTTGTTTGACCCAATCATCCAAAGTTTAATTTCCTCTTGTCTTTGAGTCACATTCCGAGTTTTCCCGCACTGCACCCAACCCTTATGGAAAAACTCCGGTTTTATGTCAAACTCCCATTCAAGAAGAATGAAGACATTAATCCAACGAGAGCAAGTTATTCGGAATGAGCCCACAACACCTTGCACTTGCACAACAAGAATGTGCGAAACCTGTTGCACAAGGTCTCATTGAACCATCTGACTCTCAATGGGCATGTGAAGCATTTTATGTCAACAAGCGAGCTGAATAAAACCGTGGAAAAATGAGGTTAGTAATTAATTATCAACCTCTGAATGAATTCCTTCAGGATGATAAATTCCCATTACCCCATCGAAATTCCCTCTTTCTTAGCCTTGCTCAGGCAAAGATTTACTCAAAATTCGACCTTAAGGCAGGATTTTGGCAGTTGGGAATTGACCCATCAGACAGACCCAAGACAGGGTTCTGTATCCCAAACCAGCACTTTCAATGGACTGTTGTTCCTTTTGGCCTTAAGACTGCACCTTCCCTTTTCCAAAAGGCTATGTGCAAAATCTTTGAACCAATTCTTCCAAACTACCAAATCTATATTGATGACATCCTTTTGTTCAACGATGAACAATCTCATTGCCAACTCTTGACACAATTTGCTGACATTGTAAAAAGGCATGGCATTATGCTTTCTCGAGAAAAAATGATTATTGCCCAAACAGAAATTGAATTCCTTGGCATGCACTTGAAAGAAGAAACTTATTGCCCAGAACCCCATATTGCGTAAGAACTCCAAAAATTTCCTCGAGAAGGATCTCAATACCGCATAAGTCCAGAATTCCTTGGCATTGTAAATTACTTGCGAGATTTTATTCCTCATATTTCTACATATCTTAGACCTCTCCAAAAGATGCTCAAAAAGAATCCTCCCTCATGGGGACCCAAGCAAACTCAAGCTGTTTCTCAGCTCAAGCAACTTTTACAGCATCTTCCTCCCTTAAAGATCCCATCTACTGGCAAAAGAATTCTCCAAACTGATGCCAGCGACAAATATTGGGCAGCCATTCTTTTAGAAGAAATTGATGGGAATAGGCATATTTGTGCCTACAAAAGTGGTCGATTCTCCCAAGCAGAAATTCATTACCATTCCACCTTCAAGGAAATACTCGCAGTCAAATATGGCATCAAAAAGTTTGAGTTTCATCTTATTGGACACCATTTCTTTGTTGAAATGGATATGTCTTCATTTCCCCAGATGCTCAAATTCAAACAAAAACAAGTCCCTCATCCACAATTACTCCGGTGGGCTGAATGGTTTTCAAAATACTCCTTCGAAGTCAAACACATTCCAGGGACAAAGAATGTCCTAGCCGACTTCTTATCCAGACCAAAAGAACCAGTTCAAACAATTCACATGTATGTCAAGAAGGAACCTCTCTCAGAAACATACCGCACCACTGACATGCAGTGTGGATGGCCGAATCTTAAATACCCTCCTGAGATTCCATTGGCCATTCGACATAATGTCTTGAAAGAAAGACTTTCGGAATTAATGTGGGAATATCAGCTCCGAATTTTTCGTGAACATGGCGGCCTAATGCTCAGACCAGATGGACTCCATCCACAATATCCATTTATCCATCCCCTTCGATGGTCTCCGAATGATGCATTTCCCGAAGACATGAAATGGTTACTTTGGTACATGTTCAACCTGTACACAATAGCCATTGAATTTCCTACTGAACAAATTTTGCAGGTTTTCATCAAAGAAGCAGCTGGACGTGACCACAACCAGAAATATCTCCTAGATGTTTTTGCATGGTTCAAACCACTCCAGTATTGGAAAGAACTCTTCAAAATCCAGAATCGTCAAGGAAGACCTGAGCCAGAACATCATACTATTGTCCTATTCCACCGCCCATGGACATATTGCCATCCCACTGGATGGATCTCTGACACACCTTCTGTTGCAGGAACGTCAAGTTACAAGCCTCAAGTTTTTCAAGAATCTGCACAAATTCATCAGACACTACCCTACTCCATCACCACCAGCAGATCCTCATCAAGAGAACTCCAGAGAATCCTATGCCAGGAAAATCGCACCATCCCACCAGAAGCATGGCCATCTGCCCAGGTCCCTGTTTCTTGGGACCACCTCGACGCTTGGGATCCGACGAGAGAAAAGATCCTAGAAGCCCTCTAGCCTGCTTAATAATCTCCGGGGCTGCCCTCACCTCACAACTGCAGTTTTGGGGCTGAGAACCAAAAAAGCCAAGAAAACCCAAAAATGTTTATATTTTCAAAAGAATATAACAGAAAAAGTCAAAAATACTCTTTTCAACAATGCATGAGGAATCCTTGAAAAATTAAAAAATATCAAACTTGAGGGTTTAAACAAGATTAGGTACCGGAAGGGCATTAGTGATTAACTAGTGTAATCAAGTCCACGATCCTAGTTTCTCTGGTTGTGCAGGAGTAAAATATTTCTCCTAATATTTTACTTGGGTTTCTAATCGACCCACCCCAAACTGATTAGTGACGACTCCTTTTTTAAATGAAATTGAATTGCAGGTTAAAAACTCGAACTTTAAGTCGTGAATTAGTGGGCTTGGGAGAGCCCTGGCTAAAGCTCTGATGAAAGGCGTTCAGCCGAGCCATTAGCCTCCGAGACCAAAAAGGAGGTCGCGACAGGCCCATCCGATTGGTCAATCGGATGTTTAAAAGATCTCTAGATTGAGATGGAAAATGTTTTGGTTGTGAAAGGAAAAATGACGCAAAATGGACAATTATGGTCAGAGTCTTGTTGAGAAGTTCCTACAAGCATTTTAATTTGTGAAGACGTCGGGGAGAATGTCAGCAGGCTTGCCAAAAGAGATGTTGACCAAAATTGAAATACGCTAAGGTGATCTGGACTTCGGACGATTGGAGAACAATCGAGATGGCTTTATGGTTCCAACCTCGAGGTTAAAAATTCAACGTCTTTTGCTTCATACGTAAGTTGGGGTTAGCCCACAGCTAGTTCATAGGCCCCTCCCCGTGCCACCTTATCTTAGCTTCAAGTTATTTTATAACCTTCACTCATTCACTTGGTAAGATCTTTCTTTCCTATTTTAGTAATATTGATCTCAATATGAACTAAAGTGAAATAAGCTTCCATTTTTAATATACCCGCCTCGTTCGTTCAATCAGAGAAAGCCTTTCATTTGCTTTTCTTTGATGGAAGTTTTATTATCAGAAATAACTATCTTTATTGTTGGATCTTTTTAGTTGAGTTATTACGTGAAGGTGCTAGACTTGTAGTGATATGCGAAATATCAAACGAAGATTTGGTGGAGCGATGAAAACTACCAAAATATGAGGGATATTAGAATCAAACCGGAAAACTAAATCAAAATTTTGTATATTTTCGTTTTCAATTTGGTTTATGTTCGATTAACCAAAAAATCACCCATTTTTTTGTCCATTCGAGTTATTTCGGTTTGGTTCGGTCCATTAACTGAACTGACTTTTTAACGCATGTTCCGATCGCGAAAGGAGAAAGAACGAAAGGCGAAGGAATTCCCAGCGAGGACCGTTGCCCTCACCTTGTTCCATATGCCGTCGAAGACCTCGATCACGCGGCTGGCTCCCATTGCGAATTTCGGCCCGGCAGCGCACGGTCGTGTCCACCGGCGGCGGCGGCGGAGAGCGCAGCACGCACAGAGAGAGAGCGAGAGAGAGTTGGGAATTTTGTCTGCCCGGTTGCAGATTTTGGGCATTTCTTGCCCATGGAGAGATAGGAGGAGGGGAGGAAGAGGAGGAGAGAGAAAAAACGCTTTCGGCGCGCCAACCGGCGGCTTCCTTGGCCGAACCGGCGTCACCTCACTCGGCACCTCCGCCTGCTCTGCTCTGCTGCTCTGCTGTGGCGTCCCTTCTGTCCTCACTAGCGTGAGCGAGAAGATGAAGAGGAGAGGTGGTCGGGCCGAGGGTCGTGCTGGGCTGCTCGAGTTGGTGGGGATGACGGCATGGAACGGCGCGATATAAAAGGAAATTGCCGTCTGAGTGGTTTCGTGCAGTTTTGTTTTCTTTTAAATTTTTTACTTTTTTCGATTTTTTTAACTTTGAGTTGAGAGGATGGAATAAGATGAAAAACTGATAACCCGAACCAAAAAAACATTCGATTTAGATCTCTATTCGGTTCGGTTCAGTCATTCTTGTCAACGGTTTAGTCTGATTGTGTTTTCCTAACACCCCTACCCATTAGTCATAGTGTCGTCTTATTAGCACATATCTTGACAACCTCAGATCTTGAAGCGGGATTGTTATTAATTCAATGAGATTCTGGTCTCTGGCAATGAGGTTTGGGATGATATTATTTCCAATTTCAATGGAAAGAAACAAACATCAAATGCGACAACTGAACGCGTTTTTCTCTTTCACCAAAAAAAAATCACGGTTCTCTGGAGAGGCACATGCTAATAACACTAGGGGCTTGAAAATTTTCAGAATCCAAGTAATTAACCGCTAGAAAACACCTTCTGCTTCTACAAAGAGAGATTGTTACTAGTTAAGCTGCTGCCAAGTTATCACCTAAGGCCTAGAGTATTTTTTATCACGTTTTCTACGTATGATTCTAATTTATACTTGAATTTTGTTAACAAAACTTCTTTAGGCCTAGAGTATTTTTTTTTTATTGCTACTTGTACAAAAAATTTCTAATATTTATGCATTTCTTCCTTCTTTTCCTAAGGCTTGTATTACAAGAGAAATGGAGAAAAATAAAATAACGAGCTTAAAATTAATAATATTACTTTTATGATTTGAAATTAAAGCCCACTATCGCCAGATCACGTGCGATGACGTGATCCAATATTAATTTATTAAAGAATAGGTCGTTGAAGGTAAAATCCCACAAACAGTAAAAAAAGGGAACAGAGGGGCAAAATTGAAACTTTGATTGTAATTTAACAGAAAATTCCATAAGGGCTCTGGGGGATATTTTCTAGATTTGTCTCAAATTTGAAGGTACGTGCATTTTTCTAAATTATCCATAAGGCTTCGTATACTTAGAGAAAACGGATAATTTATTAGAGAAAATGAATAATTTAAAAATTATTTTTAAAAAAAGATCACTTGTATTGCTTATTAAAAGGGATGCAATTTTTTGTCGAAAAGAAAATTTCTTAATTGACTAATTATTTTAAACGATACAAAATATCATTTTTGAGAAAATTTATTCCAAGTCATTCATTTTCCACAAAATAAACAGAACTTAAATAATTAATTCTTTTTTTTTTTTTCTGAACTATTCATGCTTTTCATTGAGACTTGGCAAAAAAAAAAGGAAGATAGTAAAAATGTAGGTTTTTCTTTGCAACAAAAGAATCTTGTCAAGTAACGTGGACAGATATACAGTGGTGTTTTTTTCAGTTAGCTAATTGGTTTGTCTGGATTGACTTTTATTTTTTAAATTTTTGTTCAAAGTTTTAGACGTACACTTCAATTTTTCTTTTTAATCTTAGGATTTGAAACTTTCCAATTATACAAATATTGACACACGGATTTAAACACATCATTTTTTAATAGTTGAAAGAATACTTTAGTTTTTAACGAGAAAGTGAAAAAGTTGATTTTGGTTTTCTAAGCCAAAGTAAATAGGCTTGGCTGAGTTTTGTTTTGTTTTTAGCCGGAAAGAGTTAAAAGGAAAAATACCACACCCTTTCCTTTTTAATCAGCTAAGAATTGTAAATGAAATATTCATCATCATGATATTGCTGGAAGTGTTGGGAAGAAATCGATAACTTCAAGTATACTTGATCATAATTATTTTTTTTTCTTCCTCAAAATTTGCTCCATTATTAATCGACAATGACCTAAATTAATAATCCTATATCATCTTTCATGTACTAAAAAAACTACACTCTTGAAATAATTTTATCTTTCCGCATGAAAGTATCTAATTTTTTTCATACTATGTCAATAATTTCTTTTCATTTATTTGATAATTCTAGTACTTCGTAATAGCGATTTTTTGTAAGATCTATTAAACGTATATTGTTTGCATACATGGATCACGCGTTCACTACTGTAAAGTAAATTATGTACTTTTAGAAAAGCACCAAATAAGTTAACTAACTTATTCAGTATGTCTAGGGTGGATGACTCTTTTCCTAAAGAAGGCCGTCCAAGTTACTGTATAATTCTGATTGCGGACATTTGTCGTTGGAACTTTAGTGCATTTTCAAGGGATCTATCGCTTTTGCTGTACCTTGGACGACTCAATTATGCAAACTAGCTGCTGGAATTGTAAAGTAGGACTTAAAATAATTTGTGCTGTCCGGTATGAAATGTTAAGAATTGGTGTAAATTTTTATATAAATGAACTTTCAGCATCCCCACAAGTTTCAAATAGGGGTGAGCATTGGTCCCGGGTCAACCTTGAACCGGTCCAACCCTACTGATTTTGATCTAGTTCCCAGGGAAATTAGGTCGGTCCTTGGTCTTGGGACCCTTGGACTGGACTGACTCTGCATCACAGGGTTGGTTATCTGTCCTAGAAGTTTAGGACAGATAATATATAATATATCTAATCCTATTATATGTTGGACCAATCCTATACATAATATATCTAGCATATTATATATATTATATGTTTTTGTGTAATCTAAACTTTGGCACCTCGTCCTCTATTCTCTTCAAGTTTGTCATGTAAATTATAAAGTAGAAAGAACTCCAGTCCTAATTTGAGAAAAAAATAAACCATCTTCATGTGCCTCGGCCTCGCTCACCTATGTTCACTTGCCTTGCCACTTGCCTTTGTTCCCTCACTTTGTGTGTTCGTTATTATGGTTTGTTAATTTTAGCAAACGTAAATTTCTATTGTTACCATATTTTATATTTATGTTTGATATATATTGGTGTTCATAGTTTGGTTACTCAATGTTGCATTATTAATAGATATATAATTTGAAATAATATATTTGTTCTTTTAAGGAATACAATAAATGAAATAAAAAAATAATCGATTGGTCTTGAGTTGACCTTGGAACCGGATTGGACCTATAGGGTTAGTTCGGTGTTCAGTCCCACGCTCAACAGGGTCAATCCTCGGTCCCAAAATTGGAAACCAACACTGTGCAAATTGGTCTTTAAGTTAGATACTGAATCGGCCTAATCTGAATCATACTCGTCATATTATTATATTATCAATTAGAGTGCCTTTTTGACCGATTGCTAGGTGTTGTTCGCTTTTTGAAGAGAATCTTCCGCTATCGTGTTCTCATTGTCTTTTTGACAGTTGAATAATTGATGGTTGCAGGCTCTTTCTAGGAGAAGTCTTTAATTTTTAAGACTAATGGATTGGACCTCATTAGGTTCTTAAAAACCTCAAGAGAGAAGAAATAGGAAGAAGAACCTTCGATGGGTGGAACTTTCCAATGTCACCTTCCATATTCCTTTTTGGGTGAAGAAGAGAACGGGAGGCCTTTGATAGTAAGGGTAGACATCAAGTAGGCACTTGTGTCGACTACTACCGGGTAGGATGATATGATAGTCTTCCACACCTGATGTGAGAAGGTGGTTCTCACAAGAGAGCCTACTAGATTGGTCTATGCTTTACATGGTATCTTATAATCAATGTGCCAAATTAGTACCCTTATAACATTGTGGATCTGCCATTATCACGATTCTAGGTGATGTTCGCTTTCCAAAGAGAATCTTCCACTTTCCCGTTTTCATTGTTTTTTGACCGTTGAACGGCAGGCGATTGCAGACTCTTCTTGAGAAAGATTTGCCATTATTGCCAAAATCACGAAGCTCGTCTGGCAGCAATCTTCAGTATTTGTATGCTCACTTACGCTAACTCTGCTATAGATAACCTCTTGGTCAAGTCAATTTTTGACTTCCTATGGAACTTGGTCTATAACCATTCAAGAAATAGAATGAACCTTATTAGCACGGTCTAGTTTTCTATAAAATAATTAACTTTAAGTCAAATTTCAATTGTGCCCTGAACTTTTTTTGACTAAAACAATCACAAACTTTACTATAGTTCTAAACTTGCTTTGAAATTTTTTTCTAAAAAAATCACCAACAATCGCCCTAGTCGTAAATCTTCACTTTTTGACCCTTCATCCAAAACTCTGAAGATCAGTCTCAGCCGAAGGATGTGGACTTTCACCCACGACTCACTTTGAAAGATCCCACATAGTGATGATACCTGAATCTTTGTCAACGCATAATATGTGTTTTATGTAAAATATATATAATAACCAAAAAAAAAAGGAAAAGAAGAAGATAAAGAAAAAGAAAATAGTCGAAGGGTCAAATTGGGTCACGATGGAAAGGGCCTGATTTAATAAGCCTGGTTCGGCCCACTAACCAGGTGCACGAACTCAATCCATTAACCCAATCTAGATCAGAACTCATTTAGGCTCGGCCTGGCAACCTTTAGGGATGGTTCAACCTCTCTTCATTCCGGCGGATTCCACGTTCCTCAGCTCTGTGCCGACGATGCAGCTAGTCCTGTTCAGTTCTTCGATTACTGCAATCGCATGGAAGCTAAGTCACCTCTTCTTATCTGATTTCCATGCGCAATTCAATCAGTAGTATTGATTCCTCCATGTTCTTGCTTGTGTCACCAGCGTATGCCTCAGCCTTCTCTGATTCAAATGACGCTATCTACTCAGGAGTTCAACTCCAGTCTCAAGATCCACATGCCCTCTTTGCCCAGCTTTGCCTTCGATTCTTTTGGAATTTTCTAGATTTTCACTGAAGCCTGTTCTCTTCAGATTGTCAAAGATCTCATTGAATGGGACTTTCTTGGTTTTGCTCTATTCATTCGATCAGAGTGCTCGAAGCACTCACAGCCCGTTTGATTCTCCTTCACTGGCTTCAATTATTGTTGCCAACGAATCCGAGGCCTCCTCTGGCTAGTCGAACAATCGACTGTGACCGATGATCGCTCCTAGCTAAGGTGAAAGCTCTCTGCTCTGTTTTAAGTATTATGCGTATAAAATAGAATCCGAGGCCTTGGTTGATGCAAGCATGAAAATTGTTCATGATCGAGACTATATCAATGAGTGAGATTCAATCTTGATGATCTTTACTGATAGGGTTGTGATTCTCGCTATCTCATTGTTCCATTATGCCTTATCATTGAATGCTCATTTAGGTTTGGTGAAATGCCCGAGTCGGATTAAATATGAACATGACTTTGAATCTGATTGTGAAATGCCTGACTCATATATATTCTAACTTATATACAGCCAGAATGATATAGGAACTTGATTTTCATTTTCACCCTGTGGTGCTCCTAGTCTAACCGGAGATCTTAAGTTCGAGGAAGAAAGAGAAAGATTTGTAAACCTTGTAATGCACGGCTCTCATCAAAGGGTATGGAAGCTCCTTCCAATAGAGAGGGTAATTTATTACCATCTTTTTTTTAAATTTTTAAATTTTATCTTTTTGGCCAAATAGAGTGGAAGTTCAATGACGTTCTATTTCTTACACACAAACAAGTTATTTCACGCTTTATGCTAAATTTTCACAAAAAAAGTACCATGCATTAGAATCACAAACTTAAAGAGCACCACCTTACAAAAAATTATTACATGGATGGAAACTCCTTTCTTTTGTTGCAAAGCATCTATGGAAACACCGATGTTTGAAAGTTCCTCTATCCCCTGGCGTCGCTGGAAAGACAAATGTGAAACCATCACTAACCCTCCAACGAAGCATGGGAGTTTAATGATGTCCTCATCCATACAGATTTGCTAACCTTGTAAATGATGCACCAAAGCATTAAGAATAATCCATTTCATTACAAAATGAAATTTCTACATCCTCGAAACAATCGAAACAAAATGTAGTTGTACATAGATTTATTACCAGAAAGCATATCCATTCATCTTTTCTTTGACAATGAACCAAAAGAGGGCTTCAGGAGTCAACGACTAATAACCCTTCGCTCTCAAAACCGCTGCAACAGCCTTCTGAACTAATTATCCTTCGTGGCTGCAACAATGCACAGGTGAAGCACAGTTCATTTTAGTCGGAGGGACAGAAAGTAAAAGGAGTATCTTGATTTGATGTCTCAAACAAAAGAAAAGAAAAATAAAAAATCAGATGATAAAGATGTGTGGCTATATTGCCATCAATTCTGTTTGACCATAGAGTTCCACCGGATATGATAAACTATAGGAATTTACTTCTGTGAGTATAATATGTAAATGAAAACTTCAATAATTTTATGACCCCAGTGGTTAAGTATTAGCGCCCGTTAAATTCAGCTATACCAAAATTTCATCAGATATTACTCATTTGAATAAATTAAGATGCTGTAAAATTCAGTAACCAATGCGAAGAAGTATGGAATGGATGAAGTTGGATCCACCTACCAAACTTGAGGAAATAATATATCGTCAACAGCATTTAATAATACAATGAATCCATCTGAAATGACATGTCTAACGCCAAAGAAAATAATTGGCAGTATTAGACGTGGGTTCCAAGCAAAATCTTTAGAAATCAGGGCATATACTTACAGGCTGCCCCTAGGGATATTCTAAAGAAAACAATTGATAGTATTAAATTAACCTATTACGAAAAGAGGTGCTCCTCTTTGTTTGAGCATTTTCTTCATCTTTCCAGTTAAACTAGGGACAGATTTTACAAAAAAAAACGAACTCACATTCATACGACAAAAATATCTCCACTTCCAAATAACCCAAAAAGTGCACGAACTAGTATTTAATAGACCAAAAAGGCATCGTCAAATTTTTCGTTCATGCAAACTAATTTGGCATCTGACGTGGACATGTTAGTAAGACAAACATCAGAGAGGCATAGCAACGTCGTTTCTCGCTAATCAATAATGACATCGGTTTTTGGACTTCTATACTAATGTCTTGTTTGTTCAATGATAAATGAGAGAAAAAAAATGAGCAGATTAGAAATTTGAAAGAGTTAGGCTTCTTGAATTGAGTTCGTTTTGCCCCAAATCGAAGATTGGCGTTTCAAATCGACTATTGGGAGTGAATTCATTAACTTGAATAGGCGAAAAACTTATTAGTGAGTTTTTTCAGTCATCAAATATGAATTTTATATATTTTTATTGGGGTCATTTGGAAAGTGGTGATATTTTGGTCTCATGGGTACAAGTTCATGTACTTTTTGGAGATTCGGCCACCAAGTTAGTATAATAACAAGGCTTAATAGAAAAAAACCTCCCTTTTTTGAACTTAAAGATCATACAAGTATTCTAAAGAATAAGAATCTGCTTGAGGGTATCGCTGCGTGGATGCAATAGGCTGCACTGAAGTGACTTTGAAATTTTATATGGTGTTTTAAGTCAATGGAATGACCTATTTGTCATAATTAATGGAAATGGAAGCAATTACCCGTTAATTTGGGGCATGACAATATGTGCCAAAGAATGTAGAAACCTAACTTCATTTGGCAACTCCACAAGAGAAGTACACCCTTCGAGATTCAAAGTTCCGAGGAGTGTTAGATTAGCGATGGAGCTATCAATTGTGGTCAAGTTGACACATTGAACAAGAATTAACATCTCCAAAGTCATGAAGTTAGAGAAGTCAAGTGTCCTTTTTAACTGTTTGCAACCTGTCAAATCTAAAACCTTCAATCTATTCATCTTCCCATAAAAAAAAAAAAATTGAAGTGAGAAAACAAATGAGAAAGATGAGAATATATGGGAGTACTAGTAATAATCTCATTATCCATAAGTCATTATTTACGATAATCTAAGGTAGTTTGAATATCCGAAGTCTTTGTGGGGATGTTGCAAATAATCCTCATACTTCAAAATTTTTGAAAATAATCCCCAAACCTCTTTTTTTTTTTTTTTACTTCACTTCACATCATTTATTTCCAAAACCCACAGTTTGCGTCTTGGAACAAAACTCCACAATCTAAAGACTAAATAAAGTATCCTCGCTACGAAAACACAAGAAACTCTGATTTCCAAAACGCACACAAGCCGCAAATACCAACACTCCTAGTTTTTCTCCACCCACCGCCATTTGCCACGAGCACAACACCTCCGACCACAATCTTCAACGCTGCTGCATTCAACCCCTCTGTGTCTTCAACTGAACGCTCTCTTAAACTCTCTATCAAGTGTTCGACCGAAAAAAAAAAAAAAACCTCTATGTCAAGTGTAACGTAAAACCTAATAATACAGAGGATAAGAAGTGACGGTTGTAAAGATAAATGAAGCAAAGTGAAGTTGATATAAAAGGTGAGAACGGAATTGGTACTTCACCTTGAACTTATTACAAGCATCCATTCTAAGTTGAAGTGTTTTAGAGAGAATCTGGCATCAAAAGAAAATCATCTCCATGAAAAAAGGCTTGATTGAACGACGCAGTCGGTGCAATTAGCGTCAAAACACGATTATTATAGAAAAGACTCGATTAAATGCTTCCTCATATAAGACAAATTCCTCATATAAGACTTGTGCATATAAGGTGAATACTGTTGAGCAGTGATAATGGAGATGGATTTATTTGAATGTGCACTATGGTGCAAAGCTAGAAAGATAAAATGGAAAAATTGGGGAAATTTCTTAGCTAGAAAGATAAAACGGAAAGATTAGGGAATTTTCTTAGGTGCACCGGGTGCGGAGTGCACCTAGTGTAATAGGATTATCCTAAAAAATGAGGCTTTGATATCAAGTTGAATATTAAAAGTAGAAAAGAGATTTTCTGTATGATTTGATATATTAAAATGAGTACATAGAGAGTCTATTTATAGGCTTACATAGAGGAAATCAAAGGAAATCAAATCAAATATACATAATTAAAATAGATATGGAAAATCAAAGGAAATATTCTAAATATCTCTAAAAGATATTTAATTTCCTAATATTGCTAACATTAATATTGCTTTTTCAAATATGTCCCTGATTCTATACATCATCTAGATATGGATTTTTGTGCTAGAAGATAAGTCTCGGACAATTTCAAATTAATACAACTCATTTTTGTAAGCGTCGTGTCGTGAGCTCGAGTAGTTGCGACTAGAGCGGACAGGATCATGTTTGCACCCAGATGGGGCTGCATACAGTAATATCAGATCATTGGAAATAGGCACCCAGATGGGAGTTGCCTATGATTAATAAATTCTATACTGGTTCAAATTGAATGGATCAATCTTGTTATTGATTGGCATGCTTTTGTTTTGATGGCGGCATGGGCTATTGAATGGATTAGTTAGGAAAAGAAAACCATATAGTTTGTCCCACTAACATCAACTGTCCAAGGCAAACGCAACGCGAAGTGGTTAATTAAAGCACTAAGAAACAATTTATGATAAACACATAAGTAAGGGTTCATCGCTATCAATCATTAGTTATCTGTGATGCGAGTGGGAGGAATAATGCCTCTATCTTGTCATATATGTATTAGGATATTCATTCCTCATAAATATATTCATCTGATTCTCAATAATCAAAAGCATCTTGTTTCTTCCGTTGAGTGAAGAGAGGGCGTGGATATCTACTTGTGCATTTAAAAGGCCCTATATGAAAGAAAAGAAAAATTCACTATTCCGAAAAAGAGTTGTGACCCTCAAAGCTTGGAGAGTTGGTATTTGGGATGGTTAAACTATTAGTCAATGTCTTTAGATTTCCTGCTGAATTAGGTAGGCAACTATCTCCAAAGTGAAAATTATCAATCAATCTGTTAACACAAAAAATAATCGACACATCAACCCGTCATATTCTTCTTTAGACATATCGCCTTGCAACTCAATCATAAACTTACGTACAAATATCATTCCACTCCTAAATTTTTCAATTTTGCCAATTTAGCCCAAAACATTTGTGTGAAATTTTAATATAGTTATTCTAATCAATTTTCATTGAAAATTGCTGACATAAAAGTCAAGTCATTGACGGCCGTCCTATGTGATACATTGCCATGTTAGTAATTTCCAGTGAAAATTGACCGGAGGGACTACATTGGAATTTCACATAAAAATCTAAGACTAAATTAGCAAAATTAAAATTTTTTAGATTAAATTGACATTCGTATAGTATGTTTATAACTCATTAGATAATTCCCCATCTTCAAATGTTGGGACACCAACACCACTAGTGATTCTAACTTTGCCAAAATGAGAGTGAAAGATCCTTTTTGTTTTTGTTTTTTTTTGGGCAGAGGATCTATATAAACACCGATTTATGACCTTACCTAACCATTCAACAAAGTTTGAAAGCTCTTTTTTGGGCTTGTTTGGTTTGGCTTTGGGAAATACCCTTAGGGAAATGCAAATACCATTAATCTAAAAGGGCTTGCTAAAATGCAAATATTGTTTGGTAAACCGTAATTGAAAAAATGCCTTAGAATTCAACTTGGGAAAGGCTGTTTGGTAAACATACATTTGAAAAGTCCTTTGTCGTGCCAATTTAAGTTTTGTAACTTTAATTTGTTTAAAATTGAAAAATAAAAACAATGACTATTACTTTATATTTTCACATTGAGAGTAATGCAAAAGAGACATATTAACAAATTAGTTAGAATCTTCTACTTCCTTTTTAATACATCAAAGGCTCACTCAATTTTTAAGTGTAACAAGGAATGGACACGATTGAACACTTCTCAATAAGTATATGATAATCAAACGTTCGAGTAGAGTCGATCGGGACAAGCACAAATGAAGATTGCACATCTAGTTTTATTGGAAGCTTTGCTTGTTGTCACGCCCTGATTCTCGAGCACGCAACGATCCCCTTTTCCACTTGCAGTCATTTGAATGTGACATCCCAATACGCGTCGCTGACCATTATTTTTATCTTTCAATTAAACACATGCAAAAGCAAATCGCAACCATTCAATCAATTACAAAAGTAGGGATAGCAGGAAAACCCAACAATAAACACATTTAACAGTATCCCTTTATTTATCTAATGATTAACCCTAGGAATTTTACAAGTACAAGCCCTTACCATGGGCATCTATGACACCAACAAGGTCAGGGTTAATCTACTTCCTGCAACCATAGCCACGAATCGCAACACGTGCCAATTCTTCATCCAACGGATTTGAAATTGTTATACAATAACAGTGAGATAAAATCTTAGTAAGTTATTATCTTAAGCTTCAGTTAGGAAACTCACTCGCCTCAACTATAGCCTAATCATGCAACCTATTAACGATGGCCAAACAGAAGCCAAGTGACCACCGCTTTGCTCTATCTATAATGTGCAACGAAACCTTAATCAAATCTAATCACAGGCAACCTTATCTCACAGCTACACATACCCTGCACGATATTAGTCACATGGGCCATACAAAGGCAAACAAATACACACATAATTAGAACATCGCACATATAACATTCCATGCGTATGGTAGTAAGGCGTGTTCCAATTATGCATCTCCCTGTGTCAACACACATTAGGGCTCTTTCTTTTTCCTCGGAGTAAACACACATTAGGGCTCAACCACCTCTATCTCCCCGTATAACACGCATCAGGGTACAACCGCCTCTATCTCCCCGCGTAACATGCATCAGGGCACAACTACCTCTATCTCCCCGCGTAATACAAATCAGGGCACAACCATCTCTATCTTTCCGCGTAATATGCATCAGGGCTCTATTATTTTCCCCGCGTAAACACGAATTAGGGTTGCCTTCCACCCCGCGTCCGTATGTCTCAGGGCATAAGTGGTTCCACGAGCACACAGCCATATGAGCCCATATAATTCTCAAGCACTTGCATCACAATCCACACAGGACATGCATGAAATCCACATACGATGCAGTCAATATCCCACATATTATCCGTAAATCGACATATTGCAATAATCCGACAATTCCAGATACAACTGACAACATTAGTTCAAGTCATATGTCAATCGTCAGTCTCAACCAACCAAAATAATAATATTCCTATGGTGCTCAATATAGCGATCATCGGGAACCATTCTCGTAATACTCAATAAATACCAATAACTTGTCCACGGGTATTCACTTTAGTAACCAATC
This sequence comes from Angophora floribunda, assembly GCA_014182895.1. Lineage (NCBI taxonomy): Eukaryota > Viridiplantae > Streptophyta > Magnoliopsida > Myrtales > Myrtaceae > Angophora > Angophora floribunda. Next base: position 28,067,213 of record CM024707.1, on the reverse strand, counting down.
ATGTACCACTATTATTAAACATAGCCAATTATTCTTATAAATAATTGACTATAATGAATTAATTATAAACTCCCATGATTCTCATAATCCCTCTTAATATCCAGGAAAATACTTCAGTTAATTATCTCGACAATTAACGAGTTCTCACATAAAATAGTCATAAATATTTATCATCTCCATAAATAATTACTTAACAAAAGTAATTTACTTCCATAAAATATTCCATGAATATTTAAAGTCCAAATAATATAATTATAAATAACTATCAACCTTTCATCAATAAGCAATAACCAAATAGGTATAAATATGGCTCAATTTAATCAATTCTCAACAAATAATCATAATTAATTATTTCTCCAAAATAATTAATTACCTATAAATAACCAATAATTCGAAATTAATTAATATTATAATTAATTAATTAATTTTCACAAAATACAATATTTCCATAAATAAATAATTTCCATAAAAAATATAATTATAATTAATTATTTCTCCAAAATAATTAACCATAATTAACTCATACTAATAATTCCTTAACCAAATTAATTAACCAAAAATAAGATTAGTACCATAAACTAGTGTTAATTAGCCGTAATCTGATTTAATAAGCAACAAACATGTTTAAGCTACCATTACCTTATCATAATCCCACTTAGGGCATATAACACACAATCAAGCATAACTAATCCTCCTTAGTCACTAATCACACTTAACACTAATTAAACTACCCTAATACAAGATTATCCCATAATTAAGGGATTAAGAAAATAACCATTGGTTTGCGATTCTGGCCACACAAACGTGATGGCGGCGACGAGGGGAATGCCCCGGAACCTCCAACGCATCAAGGCGAGGCGGCACGGGCCTGGATCTCGGCCGCAACTTGTTGTCCATTTGGCCAAAAGGGAAGTTGAGAGGGAGGGGTGGCCGATGGCTCCAGGCTGGCTGAGGGGGGTCCTTCGGTGCGGCTGAGGGGGTTCGGATGGCGGCGAGGGGGTGACCGGACGGTGACCAGGTGGTTCGGTAGTGGTTGGCCGACAGTGGTGGCTGCTCAACCCTAAACCAGAATAGAAAGAGGGAGGAGGGAGCGACGGTTCGGGGTCCGGCAGCTGGGTGGGCTCCGGCGTGTGGCTGGGCGGCTGGTCTCGGTTGGCTCAGTGGGTGGTGGCTGAGCTACTGAGGCAGAGGTGACCAGTTCGGGCAGCGAAGGTGAAGGCGCGACCAGATTGGAGCAAAACAGGGAGGAGCGGCTGGTTTCGGGCGCAGGCCGGCGACGCTAGCAGCGGCGGACGGAGTCATCGGCAGTCCGGTGGCCTGGACGGTTCACGGATGGCGACCTGCACTCCGGCAAATGGTGGGTAGCGGCTGTTCGGTCAAGAATAGCCGCCTCACACTTGAAACCAGAGAGACAAGGAGGAGAATGGGGGCTGGTTCGGTGGTGGGTGGCGACCTGCCGGTGGTTCGGCAACGCGTCAACGAGACGGCTGAGCTGCAGGGGCTGTGGTGGCCGTCGACAAGCCGGTGGCAAAGCAGAAATGCAGCAACAGTAGCAACAGAGTCGGCAACGGAGAAAGAAACCAGCAGAGAGAAATGGGAAGGGGGCGCACGTGGGGGAGAGAAAGGAGGGGAAAGAAAAAGGCGAGGTCCGGGTTCAAATTTTCGGCTCGGCGATTTCACTTCTGACGTTTTCGAGTATCCAAAATTTTTTGAAAGATAATGAGGTTCATGTCCAATAATTTAATCCCGACATCCAAAAAATCCGATAACCAAATTTGGATTAAAAATTATGACCGAGTCAATTAATTGCAACTTTAGTAGGTTTCAAACTAACGGACGGCTTTTAGAACTCGCGCGTGCGCATGAGTCTTGGATAGCCTTTCCCCTTCGGTTAGTATCTCGTAAGTGATTAGTTCAGAGTAAGACTCAATTAACAAAAACGAAACATTCATAATTAAAGCCCAACATAATTTGAAAAATTTCAAGACATCACACTTGTAGTTTACATAAAAGCACAATTGAACACTAGTAAGTTGGATCACCAACTTGATCCCAAACCATAAGTAGATCAACAAAAGCGAAGAACATGCTACCAAAGCTTCTATAGATATTCAATCTGACATAAATATTCTGGTGACCATTCCCTGACACAAGGGTACAAGCAAGCAAATTCCGACAGTTCTTGGTCATGACCCAATAGTGCTAGTCCTCTTCGTTCAGTGTCGACCTTCCCTCCATTCCATGACTATCTCTAGCATCTACGAACTTGCCATCTTCTAGCATCTCAGTGTTCTTGAACATCTCTACGCTTGTCAACTGCTCTATTCAATGCACAGCTTACAAAATGTTTTCACATCTTCGGTGGTCCAAAATGCATTTTCCTTTGATGAGCTTTCCATCTTCTAGTCATATGAACATGAGCAAATATGAGAGGCACAAAACAATGAGATAAACTGTGACCTAATTCCATAAACATGAAAAACGAGCAACTTGCTAAAGCGACAATTACAATCACTGATTATTGACATAAAAATATGGTGCTTATAATGTAATAAGGCAAGTTTTGGAAATCTCAGTTAGATTCTTTAACTTCTTGCAACAAGAGTTTACTTGTCAATCACGCACAATTTGCATCCCCCCCCGAGCTCTGCATTTCCATGGATTACACCTTGCTAATCTATTAAATGGTGTTTGTTTAAGAGGTGTTATTAGCTGAGGAACTGTATATCTCATTGTTGTCTCCATGAGTAGTACCAACATAAACTTATTCCTATATGAATAAGCTTTACAAGTATCACTATTATGCAAGGCCATTTTATGCCAATGTAATCAGAAGATGGAGGCAGATGAAGGTACACCATCTACTTATAAATCACCCTTTCGAATGTCCAAAAGAGACAACGAACCAGCTTCGGATTAGCCTTTCTCCTCACTGCATAATCAGAATCAAGATATAGCTCCACGAACTTCATTTTTTTTTAAATATCAAATTCAGAGTACACCCAATAAATGCTCGGACAAGAAATCTCCCAGTCCCAATCACACTGACAAACCCTAAATCACAAGCTGCTCAACTCAGTGACAGCAACGACAATTCCACGACCCAAAAGGCCCAAGTTTTGAATAAACTAAAGAGCCCTCATCATCTAAAAGCAATTGCAACCTAGCTAGACGCAAATTGAAACTAATTAGAATCGTAAAAAGGAAAAAAAAAACGTAAAGATAGGCACAAATAGAAAAGAGGCGATTGCCGAGCCTGGGCATCAAACCTACGAACTGAGAAATCATACCTAAGAAGAGAGGCGAGCACGGTGCAAGGGAAGAGAGCTTGACGACAGGCATGAAGGAAGAGAGGCGAGCGACCTCTTGAGCGAAGAGAGACCAGAGAAGTCTACTGAGAGAAAAAGAAGCATGACAAGTGACAGAGAGAAGGTTTTGTTTATGAAGGGGCAAAAATGGAATTATATTTGATAAATGAGAGTGAGATGGGAAACTGACCTATTTTCATTAAACCAAGGAAGTAGCATTATGAAATTGCTACTTGTCAAGGCACTTCCAACCGTCTATTCTTCAAAAGGCCTTTTAGAATACTTTGGAGATGCAATTGTCACTCCTCAAAGTGAGTCAAAAAAAGTAGCCAAATACTATTTGCATTTGGCCAAGGGGCTTTAGAGCCCCCAAAGTCTTTTCCAAATATTGAACCAAACATGACAACAGACTTATCTCCCAGCACCATTGCAAAGACAAATGTGAAAGCTTGACTGACCCTCTAATAAAGCATGGGACTTCACTAATATTTCATTCACGCAGATATGCTAACAGTGTAAGTAACGGACCAAAGCATTAGATCCTCCAAACAATAGCAATAGAATGCAGTTGTATGGAATTTTATTACTTAGAGAGCAAATCCTTTCTTATCCTCTTGACAACAAACCAAAAGAAGGCTTCAGGAGTCAACATCTGACAATTTTTTAACTCTCAGAACCTCTGCAATAATCTTCTGAACTACATCATCGGAGCTGCAAAATTCACATGATAAGGAGAATTAATTTTAGTCGGAATACTGAAAGTAAAAGGATATCAAAATTACAATATAATTACTGATTTGATGTCTCAAACAGCTTACCTGAATATCTTTAGACCCAGTACATAAAAGAAAAGAAAAAGATGAAAAAAAGTAGACGGTAAAGATGTGCGGCTGTACTACTATGCAATTTTGTTCTCCCAAAGGGGTCCTCTGGATATGGTTTAGCACCCATTTATCTACAGCTACACTAAAGTTTAATCGGATATTACTCGTCTGAAGAAATTAAGATGCTCTAGAATTCAGGAATCAATGCAAAATAGCTATTCTTGATGAAATGGATGAAACTGGACTCACTTACCAAACTGTGCATTAAATAATTGGTAGTATTAAATGCGGGTTCTAATCAAAATCTTGAGAAACCAGGGCATCTTCTTACAGGCTATTTATAGAGATATTCTAAAGAAAATAAATTGTTGGTATTTTATTAAAACATGGTGAAAAGAGATGCTCCTCTTTCTTTGAGCATGTTCTTCGTCTTTATATTTATACTAGGGATAAATTTTTTAAAAATCAACCATGAACTTACATCCGCAGCTCCACTTTTCAAATGACGCAAAAAGCACACGAACTATTGCTAAATACTTAATAGGCATTTCACGGGGCTGATGGCGGGGACGTATACAATGGACACGACAGCAAAGCAAACTTCAATGAGGTGAAACAACGTCGTCTCTCACTTATCACTAACGACGTCATGTATTGGACTTCTGAATCAATGACTCTTCTGTTTGAACTAGGAAAGAGAGAAAAGAAGCAGCCTCAAATTAAAAGAGTTATGACAAACCGAGAATCAGTTCTCCAAAGCGACTATTTTAAGCGAATTCATCAACTTGGGTGGACGGAAAACTTAACTGTAGCTTTTTTTTATTCCTCAAGTAGAAATTCATATACTTTTTTGGGTATTTTGAAAGTGCGAATATTTTTGTTCTCCTGACTATAAATTCATGCAATTTTTTTTTTGGATTTGGACGTCAAACTAGTAGAATGACCAGTGCAGAATTTAAAAAATCCTCCTTTTTAAAAAAAAAAAAAACTTAAAGATCATAAATTATTCCAAAGAATAAGAATCTGCTTGAGTGTACGGCTATTTGGGTGCAAAAGGCTGCATTGTAATATCCTCAAATTCTATATTGTTCTTATATCAATTTAACGACGTCATTGTCATAATGAATAAAAAAGAAAGCAATTACCTGATAGTTTCCATGTCGAGTCCTTTCATATGTGCGACCTTTTCCAGAGCCACTTTCCATGCCTCCACTTCGTGGGGGAAATTCTCCCGATGCTCGTTTAGGACGCTTTTGTATAAATTGCTTTTGAGCTTAACATCAGTAATTTCCACGCCGTAGAAAATGGGGAGGATGCTTCTTTCGTCCTTCGATTTTGACTTGCATTCTACCATACGCACGAGTTCACGGAGACACCATTGACTAGAAGCGTAGTCCTTAGAGAAGATAGGTATGTAGACACAAGAGTTATTGAGTGCTTGTTCAATCTCTTCCCCAATTCCTTCACCAGGGTCCACTTCATCATCGTCTCTGAAAAAAGAAATTCGACTATGATACAACCTATCATGAAGGAATCTAATAAAGCCATGACGAGTGTCTGATCCCCTATAACTTAAGAACACATCGTACATAGGTAATTTGTGGCAAAGCCAGGTTGTTTTTGAGACATCCAACAATCTTTCCAGGACAGTGCGACCATGACCATCCAACTTACAGCTTTCGAAGCCCTCGACTCCCTCAATCAGTCTTAATTCAGGACAACTTTCTACCTCAAGATGTTGTAGCTTATCCAACTTCAATAAGTTGGGTAATTCTTCTATTAAAGGACACATGGAGAGACGGAGGTACTGCAAAGATTGCAGTTCCGACAAATCCGGAATCTTGACTAGACTCTTCAAGTTGTTCAGAACCAAGCGCTGTAAATCGTTCAAGTGTGACAGATCAGGTATTTGCTCGAGTTCTTCACATCTACTTATTTTCAGTTCCCTCAAATTTTTTAGGTCTTTGAAGTCAGGTAAGAATCGCAAGGGAAATTGACTGATACGCAGATCTGTCAACCATTCTAAGTTGGAAAAATGTGGCAGTGGACTAATCCCCTTGAGTTTCAAGATCGACAAACTAGATGGAAGCCTATAGATCGGTTGCTCTTTGTTCCAAACTTCTTCCATTTCTTTCGAACGTTCCTCCAAGTTGAGTAAGGTTCATTCTTCAGAAAAGCGCTTAATCTGTATAACTCCAGATAACGTAAATTGACGAGGCTTGAGAGGTTGGTGATGAAAGAGAAGTCAATGGCTTGAACCCGAAGGTCTGTCAAACTTGATGGAAGATCTGCCACTTCTTGAAGCTTAATCGAACCGAATGTAAGTTCTTGGAGATGAGAGAGATGGCCGATCTCCTCAGGCAATCTGCTGATAAGAGTATATGATAAGTCCAATTTTCGCAAATGGGATAGCTTGCCAATTTTCTTCAAGTTTTCATCTGTCAGCTCCCAGCATTTCTTGGCAAATATCTCTTTAAGCATCACCACTTCTCCAATAGTATGAGGAAACTCTGTTACCCCCGTATAACCTAGACTCAAACGCTGTAATTTTTTTAGCTTTCCAATAGAATCGGGTAGTTCAACTATTCCTGACTTTGATACATCCAACTCTTCCAACATTTGTAACTCCCCAATGGAGGTTGGAAGTTTCGTTATTCCCACACACCCAACTAAAGACAAACGTTTAAGTTCTACCAAACATCCAATAGACTTTGGAAGTTGGCTGATTCGAGGGTGCTCGTCTAGTATAAATCTTGACAAAGATTTCAATTCACCAAATCTTTTTGGAAGCTTCAATTGTTGAAAACTTTGGGGCATGACAAATTTCTTCAAAGATTGTAGAGAACTGAGTTCTTCGGGAAATTCCCTAAGAGAACTACACCCCTTGATATTCAAAGTTTTCAGGGATTTAAGCTTACCGATGGAGCAGTCAATTGTGATTAACCCGAGACACCGAGCAAGTATTAACTTCTTTAAGGACGTGAAGTTAGAGAAGTCAGGTGTCCTTGTCAACTTTGTGCAACCTGTTAAATCCAGCACTTTCAGATTTCCCATCTCCTGCTAGAAAAGAAATTGAATCAAAGAGAATGAAACCCATTAATCACCCTAGGATACACGTGGGGGTACGTTAAACTAGTTATCCTCATTTTTATGAATCGATATCTTACGGTAATTGCAAAAAGCATAACTTGTTGAAGAAGAAAACAGTAAAAGATTGAATCAGATCATGAATGCAATTGCCGACAAATTCGTTTAATAAGAAAAAGTTTAAGAAACAGAAGTTCGAAATGGGATAATTGAAGTAGAAATTATTAAACAAATGCACTTGGAAGTCATACAATACGACGTCCAATTTAATCAAGATGACGTGATTCAATTGAAGTAGTTATCAATCTTCTAGAATAAGCTAAATCCTCCGTGTTTTGATGTTCTAAGGTCTCTAGTTTAGTTTCAATAGGAGTTACTTAAAGCTTATGGCCACAAATATGTCCAAGGAATAATATCTCTGCCAAAACGTAGGGATAAAATTACATGTATCGGTCAGTGGTTGAGCCTATAAATAGGCTTGGGATGTTTGGTCATGGACACGAGACCAACTAGCAAAAAGAAAATAGCAACACCAAAGTTACATGCACATTACCACTTGCAATACCCATAATATTCATAAAAAATTCCTGTGCCTTGTCCCTTGTCCATTAGTTAAAAACTAGATTCAATGTAGAGCTCAAGCCTTCGCTCATCAACTCAAGTAAAATGAAAAGGTGAAAGCGATTTAACTCTCATTTTTTTTTACAGTTCACTGATACAATTATAAACATAATGTAAACAAATTCTCAACTATTAAATAAGGCTAGTGAGCCGCTTGAATCAAGTATTAGGAAGGTCAAGCTCACCTTGATTCAAATAATGGACTTAGCTATTCCAAATAAACTTCTACTTATTAATGGCGTTCAACTTGAGTTTTACCAATCTCAAACTTGATTCCATCGAACTTTAGTATTACCAAATATGACTCAAACGTTAGGTCATTCAAATCTTATCTGATGCATATTGAAGAAATATAGCTCTTACTTTCAATGGAATACACCATTTCCAAAGCCTAAGCGACTTGCGGAACTACAAAAGCAGAGTTATAAACGCCACGAAACATTATTTATGTGGGACATAATTGTGTTTTACTTGGATTAATAAAAAGATAGTGAAAGTTACGCATGCAAAATATATTCTACCCTCCGATGAGATTGGGGAGTGGATGCAACCATAATGCCAATCGCATGAGGAAATGATACAAAGTAAAATATGTCTTAGTTCTATCATCGCGAATGAGGAACTGACAGAAAAAAATATAAAGTAAGGCATATCATACCTTCATTTGGCTCCATCCATCCCAGTCATCTTCAATATTGCTATGCGAAAGGTTGAGCACAACCAATCTACTAAAATGAAAGTTTTTTGCTTGGAAAGTCATTTGCGATGTCTGCCAAGAAAGCCATCTTAGATTCAGAAGAAGATTGTTGAAGTAGCCGGAAAAATCCGAGCCTTTCACTCGAAGGAACCTTAAATTTGGTAGAGCAATTAATTCTTCGTCCGTCAAGTTGTGGCTGCAGCCATTGGAAGTCAAGCTTAGTGCTTCCACGTGTTCATTTCTCTGCCAACAGAAACTCGAGATTAATTGAATGCGCAACACGTAACAGTAGAACTATAAAGAAAGGAAGCGTATGAACCCTAGTAAACAATTTCTCCAACAGGGAACGTACCATGGCCCACGTTCGAGCAACTAGATTTCTATGTTTTTGTTCACCCCTTTAACGAAACTTCTCAGCTTCCATTTAAAGATATCTTCTAAATCATTTCTCCGTTTCTTGTTTTCTATTTTCCAAGAAATATACTTATCATATCAATTCTAATCTTCATAGTGTTTTTGTTTTCCCTGTATTAGCGTTTGAAAGTAATTTAAAAATTCCAAATGGAGAGCACGTGAAAGGTTGCTTTATTATCTCAGAATTTTCAGAAAATTATTTTTTATTCTATTGAACCTCGAAAACAAAGGTAACTACTAGGCGATCTATTTGGTCTTGCTCCACCAATATGCAAGACCTTTTGACCCAAATGTTTGAGAGAAAGCTATCTCAACTAACAGGACAAATGGTAAGTTCAACAAAGCTACCTATAAAATAAAAGAAAAAAATCAACAAGTTTCTACATCCATATAAGAATTATGTGACACAATCTTCCATTTTACCTCTTTTTTCTGCAGTATTTCCATGGCATCCTCATGTTTCCACACCCTACTAAATTTGGGAGTATGTTCTTCAAGGACGATGTGCCTTCCCAAATCTTGAATTTGGTCATGCATCCAAAACTTTTTATCTATAATTTTAATCAAGGACCGTAGGCAAAGGACACGAATTTCACTGTAAGGATGGTATTTACAGTCATCCCACATGATAATTGGATATGTTTGGTCCTCGTTGTTGAAAAAGCAAGCAATATCCAGAAATACTTCCTTTTGCTTTCTCTCCAATCCTTTGTAACTGATCATTAAAACATCTCGGACATCCTTAAAAGGACCTTCATCTAACTTCCGCAATGTCTCATCCAATAGCTTTATTTTATTATCATGTTTCTCCATGGCAAAGCCCAGGCTATAAAGATGAGAACCTATCACTACGACAGCCAAAGGAAGCCTATCCACTTTACGAACTATAGCTTCTGAACGAACATTATAATCATCTATCGGAGAGTGACTTCCAAAAGCATGCTTACGAAACAACTTGAGTGCTTGACCAAATTCCATTACCTGAATTGCATAACGCAAAATTTCTTTGGGCTGATTTCGATTCTCTTTACTAGATGATTCCACCTGAGTCATAAAGATACGTTCATCCCTAGTGGTGATAATGATCCTGCTACCAGAACCAAACCAGTCAGATTTTCCAGCTAGCTTTTCAAATTGTTCTTTATCGTCTACATCATCAAGAACGATGAGTACTCTTTTCATACATAACACTCTTTTGATCATCTTCATCCCACCATCAACATCTTTAATTTGGTCGCAAACGCTAGAACCGACAAAATGTAATAAGAGCTTTTTCTGTAAGTCGAGAGGACCACTAGGAGGTTGCCAATGTACTCGAACATCTTGAAGGAAACAACAGCCTTCAAAGCGAAAAGATAATTTGTTGTACAAAACTGTGGTAAGAGTAGTTTTTCCAATACCCCCCATGCCATGGACACCAATGAAGCATACACCATCAGAGCCAACGTCTAACAATTTCATTATGGCTTTCAACTGAGCAGTATCTTCAACCAAATGTTCCGGCACAATCCTCTCTCTTGTATTAAGCTTACGGGAAACCACTTCAACAATCGATTCAATTTCTTCTCCTTGGCTTCAGCAAAGCATGAAAATGTTGTTTCAGTCAAAGACATGATAGACTACAAGACTCAAGGGAACATGTGGATACATAAGTCAGTTTTTTCAACTACTTAAACAAAAGAAGATTAAGCATTATAATTAGTTAGAACTGGAAATTCTTGGGTGCAGGTTGGGTTTGACATGGTTTTTTGCGGGTCTGAAGAAAGTTCACCTTCTCATGTGATGCCTCATTGCCATAAGTATGAAAATTTGGACACGCGAAGTTCCTGTCAAATAGATGTAGTTTGCAACTATTGACCAAGAGAAAAGTGTCACGAAAATTCCTCTTTGCCTATAAAATCTCGTTACTTTTGTGAGTGCGGCATCCACAAGAGCCCCCTTACACCGCTTCAACTCATCAAGGCCAAAAATGTTCTTCCGTACAAATTGGCTTTGAGCTTAACATTACCTTCCGGTACAAATATTGAAATATCATTCTCTTGCCACATATATGGGTTAAATATTGTCATATGGCGCCAATAAGTTCATTTCATTACTTAGTAATCAAATATTTCAAACTAGGGAAATTCTGTAAAATCTTTTAAACGTCCATTTTTTGCACATGCACTTTTGTAATGTTAATTATGCACTCTTTTCAGAAAAAAGAAAAAGGAAAAGCATTCTAGTCGTGTCTTGGTATAATTTCTAATATTGCAATATTCCTATTGATTCACCAATCTAACACGAGATTGTTGCTGTACAAAATTTTGTCATTACCGTGGGAGGGTAAACATACATAACGCATGATCTTCACTATACTTATGATCAAGACGGGACATGAATTGGAAAATGCCTTGTCTCGATTGGGTTTGATCCTGTTTGTTGTGCTTTGAAAAAGATCAGCCATGTTCTGTTCTCTACTGTGGTTCTCGGCTGTTGGGTATAGCTTTCATTAACTTTTAATGAAGATCTTAAATAAATTCCCCAATGCTTTATGTTCGGAAATTACCTTTCATCCAATGAAATGTAATTATTGCGCTTATCACACATAAAAAGTTGAGGAGAAATTTACCGCTTGTCCTGAAGTTCTCGTCCAATTATGTTTCCAACCGTTTTGAGGGCACTTTCCCACCGCTGCACTTCTGTGGAGGCAAACTTCTTCGTCTCCTTGTGCTTGAGTATGGAGTTCTTGTACAAATAAGTTCTGAGCTTCACATCATCTGCCTTAACATCGTAGAATATAGGGATGATGTCTTTCTTCCTATTTGATTTCGAATGGCATTCTTCCATGCGTTCTACCTCACGGAGACACCATACACTGGAAGCGAAGTTTTTAGAGAAGATGGGGATATAGATGTGAGACTTGTTCAGTGCATTCAAAACTTCATCGATTTTTTCACCAAGTTCGAGTTCTTCACTGTCAAGGAAAACGCGGATTCCTGCACGTACCATGCTACGGTAAAGATAGTCAGTGAAGTTTAGGCGCGTGTCACTTCCCCTAAAACTCAAGAACACATCGTACTCTTCTCCAAACATGCCATTGTCCCTTCTTGAGGTTGATTCCGAGTTCCTCCTTCTCTTACATTTAGTGAGTTGCCTCAAAATGCTGCCAAAAATTACAAGCTTTTAACATGATCGAGGCTTAAAAATAGGAATGTAAATCGAACAAGCAGGCTGAATAGCATCAAACGTGTCCAGGAGCAAGTTTTTTCTGTTTATGCGTTATCTGTAAACAATAGCTCGAACAGAAGTCGAATTAGAGCACTTACAGTCCTACAGTTAAAGCAAGGATGATCATTAGAGCCTGACTTCCGTTGAATTCCATCTGGGGCCCTATCCTCTCAACTGCATTCACCCAAAGAAGAGAAGCGTTCTGTAAAAGGAGCTAATTGGGAGGGTTCAGTGAAGGAAGATCGACTATAGCTTCTCAAGTTGAAGAGAAGAAGGGCAAAGTCAATGCAGGGAGGTTGAAGGCAACTTTCTGGGAAACGAAGGAAATCGCCAGAAATCGGAGCATGGGTTTGCACAGAGACAGAGAGGAGTCAACAATAAAATGGCTATAGAAGAAGATGAAATTGTTCTCACTTTATTGCTGAACTTCTACATGTATTTATACAGAATGCTTAGTGCTAATATTTTGGCGCTATGATTACTCTCACTAGGAAAAGGAGGTCTCATTTTGTAACGTGTTAATGTTATTATGTAACGTGTAAAAGGAGCTAATTGATTACGAAGGACGTCTCATTTTGGCGCTATGATTACTCTCACTATGAAGAAAAACACCAATCATCGTGGGGAGCATAAAGCTGGTTTTTTTGTAAAAAGGAGGACCCGCAGAATAATAAGTCTAAGTTAGATAATAATATATGCAAACAACTAAAGTCAGAGCTCCACCAACATCTGAAATGGAAAGAACGATTGATATTAATTTGTGCAGTTGGTTATCTAAATGTTAGGAATTGGTCATAATTTACACTATAAATTATTATGTAACGTGTTAATGTTATAAAAAGAAATGATGCTTGGCGTTGACATTAATAGCGAGAATGATTAACCTTAAATCTATTATGAGCATCCATTTTAAGTTGAAAATTTTTAGAAAAGAATCCGAGATGGAGAGAAAATCAGCATCCATTAGATTTGTTCTATACCCCCGAACAGCACTATAGATTTAGATGAGAATTTATTTGACACGGAACTTAAAAACTAAATTCAATGTAAAACTCGAGCCTTTACTCATTAACTCAAATAAAATAATAAAATAAAAGTAATGTCATTTTTGGATGCATTTATTTTGTGAAAAATAAATGATTTCGAAAATACTTTCCTTAAAATGATTGTTTGCAAAAATAAATGCACAAAACATATTTTTATCCTCTATACAAATTTTCAGATATAAATTATTATCAGCAATGAAAATATTATTATTGATTAATTATTTTAAATAATGCGAGTAATTATTTTTAAGAAAATATTTATCAAATTATTTATTTTCTGTAAAATAAATTGTGCAATCATTTATGATACAGTTCATTAATGCAATTATAAGCATAATATAAAGAAATACTTCTGGAATATGCAGTCTATGACAACCGATCTTGAATCGGAATTGTTTTTTGACTGACACGTATATTTTGGGAGGCGATTAATTAATTCGTTGAGATTTGCGTCTTTGGCAGTAGGGTTTGTGATGATATTATGTTCAATTGCGACAGGTGAACGTGATCCCGCAGGGAGGCACATGCTAATAATCGCTAGGGGCCTTCAAAAATTCAGAAGCCACGTGGTTTACCTGGAAAATATAAAGTACTTCTGCTGCCCCTTCACAAAGCCAGTTAAGTTCAAGCCAAGCCATCACCGAACCCAGTCAACATCATCAGATTTCTAGCTTTCGGTGTGTGAAAAATTAAATATTGTTCCATGATGGCAAATCTTTAAATATGTTTTTTCCAATCAACAAATTGGTGTGTTCGGACTGACTTTCATCTTTCAATCTTTTTTTTTTTTTTTTTTTTCAAATTTTGCAACGCACACTTTGAATTTTTTTTTTTTAATCTTACCATCTCAAACTTTCATGTGGTACAAATATTGATACATAAATATATATACATCACTTTCTAATATATGAAAGAATACTTCAATATTTGAACAGAAACTTAAAAAGTTGATTTTTAATCTTTTAAGCCAAAATAAACAGGCCCGGGCGAGTTTTTTTTTTTTTCCCCCTCTTAGTGTTAAAGAAAATAGCCACATCATTTCCTCTTTAATCAATTAACAATTCTAAATGAAACATCCATTATTATGACATTGCTGGAGGTGTTGGGATGAAATCTATAACTTCGCATACATACATATATCAAAGAGGTCCTACTTGATCAAGATTGCTTTTTCCTTCCTTAAAAAAACCTCCATCATCAATTGACAAAGACTTATATTCATAATTCTATTTTATCTTTCGCGTAATTCAATTTGAATCTTTTCTACTTACAAACAATTTTACTAAAAAAATTCAAATATTAAAATAATTTTATCTTTCCACATAAAAGTGTTCAATTTTTTCATACTATATCAATAATTTCTGTCATTTATTTAATAATTCTAGTACTTCATAATTGGGAAATTTTCTAAGATCTATTAAACATATATTGTTTGCATACATGCATCACGCGTGCAATTTTGTATTGTCAATTATGTAGTCTTTTAGAAAAGCACCAAAGAAGTTAAATAACATATTCATTCTATCTAACATGGATGACTAGTCTAGGCCAGACTTGGAGCATCTTTTCCTAAAGGACGACGTCCAAGGTATTTTATAATGTCTGGTTGTGGACATTTCTCATTAGAACTCTGTGTCTACCAGCTGCTGGTCGGAGCATTGGGGTTGGAAAGAACGACTTAAATCAATGTGTGGTTGGGAATTTAAATGAACTATAAGCATTCCTACTTCTTTTTTACCGTTGAATGAGGGGCGGCCAGGTTAGCAGAGTGCCCTCTTTTTGACCGACGCCGCATGGAGAGGAAAAGGAGGCCGATGGCTGCAAAATCTTTTCTTAGAGAAATCTCTCATTTTTAAGACTAGTAATGGCAGATCATCTTCTCCACCAAAACCACGAAGCTCGTCTCAGCAATCTATAGTATTTGTCTACTCACTCACGCTAACTCTGCTACAGATAACCTCTTGGTGAAGTCGATTTCTGACTTCATCTATCAGTTGGTCTCTAATGTCTCAAAGAACTTGAATAAACATTATCTGCATTTATTTTGCACAACTTACTTCCCTAGAAAAACATTAACTATAAGTTCAATCCTGATTCTGTTCTGAAATTTTTTCACTAAGATAAATCGCCAACTTTCACTTTAATTCCAAATCTTCCCCGAACATTTTTTGGCTAAAAGAACACCAACTAATTACTCTAGCCCAAAAGCTTCACCCGTTAACCCTTCGTCAAAATATCTTAAGGTCAGACTTAGCCACATGATGCAAGTTTTCGCTAATGACTGACTTTGCAAGATCCCGCATCTTTTTGACACCCAAATCTTTGTCGACACATCAAATGTACTTTGTGTAAAAAAATACATATCATAAAAAAAAAAAAAAAAAGAACAAAAAAGAAGAATAAGAAGAAGAAAATAGTCGAAGGGTCAAATTGGGTCAAGATGGAAGGGCCTGATCTAATAAGCCCGGTTCGTTCGGCCCAATGACCCAGGTCCACGAACTCAATTCATTAGCCCATTCAAGATCAGAACTCATTTAGGCTCGGCCAGGCAAGTGGCACCCACCTCTCGGCCAGCCTTTTCGGATTGTTCAGCCTCTCTTCATTCCGGGGCGGATTCCACGTTCCTCAGCTCTGTTCCGACGAGCGCACCTACTCCTTCCTGGTCAGATTTTTAGATTACTCCAATAGCATGGAAGCTAAGTCACCCTCTCGTTCTCTGATTTCCATGGGCGATTCAATCAGTAGTATTGACTTCTCCATGTTCTAGCTTGTGTCACCGGCGTATGCCTCAAAAACATCTCTGATTCTAATGACGCTATCTACTCAGGAGCTCGACTCCATTCTCAGGATCTATATTCCCTCTCTGCCGAGCTTTAAGTTCGATTTTTTGGAATTTTTTAGATTGCCGATGAAGTATGGTCTCTTCAGATTGTCAAAGATCTCGTTGAATGGGACTTTCTCGGTTTTGCACTGTTCATCCGATCAGAGTGCTCGAAGCACTCACAGCCCGTTCGATTCTCCTTCACTGGCTTCAATCATCCTTGCCAACGCATCCAAGGCCTCCTCTGGCTAGTCGAACAACCGACTGTGACCAATGATTGCTCCTAGCTAAGGTGAAAGCTCTCTGCTCTGTTTTAGGTGTTTTGCGTATAAAATAGAATCCGAGGCCTTTGTTGTTGCAAGCATGAAAATTGTTCACGATCGAGACTATATTAATGAGTTAGATTCAATCTTGATGATCTTTACTGATTGGGTTGTGATTCCCGCTATCTCATTGTTACATTATGCATTTTGATTGAATGCTCATTAATGTTGCTGAAAAGCCTGAGTCGGATTAAGTATGAACATGACTTTGAATCTAGTTATGAAAGGCCTGAGTCGTAACTTTTTTTTTCCTAACTTATATATAGCCAGAATAATATAGGTACTTGATTTTCATTTTCGCCCTTGGTTACTCCTAGTCTAACTGAAGATCTTAAGTTCGAGGAAGAAAGAGAAAGATTTGTAAACCTTGTAATGCACAGCTCTCATCACAGGGCATGGAAGCTCCTTCCAATAGAGAGGAGAGTTTATTACCATATTCTTTTTCTTTTTCTTTTTTAATCTTTTTGGCCAAATAGAGCGGAAGTTCAATGACGTTTTATTTCTTACACATGAACAAGTTATTTCACGCTTTATGCTAAGTTTTCACAAAAAAAGTACCATGCATTAGAATTCCAAACTTGAAGAACACCGCCTTACAAAAATTTATTACATGGAATGGAAACTCCTTTCTTTTGTTGCAGAGCATCTATGGAAACACCGTTGTCTGAAAGCTCCTCTATCCCCTGGCTTCGCTGGAAAGACAAATGTGAAACCTTCACTAACCCTCCAACGAAGCATGGGAGTTTAATGATGTCCTCATCCATACAGGTTTGCTAACCTTGTAAATGATGCACCAAAGCATTTAAGAATTGTAAATCCATTTCATTACAAAATGAAATTTCTACATCCTTGAAACAATCGAAACAAAATGTAGTTGTACATAGATTTATTACCAAGAAAGCATATCCATTCATCTTTTCTTTGACAATGAACCAAAAGAAGGCTTCAGGAGTCAACGACTAATAACTCTTCGCTCTCAAAACCGCTGCAACAGCCTTCCGAACTAATTATCCTTCGTGGCTGCAACAATGCACAGGTGAAGCACAGTTCATTTTAGTCGGAGGGACAGAAAGTAAAAGGAGTATCTTGATTTGATGTCTCAAACAAAAGAAAAGAATGAATAAAAAATCAGATGATAAAGATGTGTGGCTATACTGCCATTAATTTTGTTTGACCATAGAGTTCCACCGGATCTGATAAACTATAGGAATTTACTTCTGTGAATATAATATGTAAACGAAAACTTCAATAATTTTATGACCCCAGTGGTTAAGTATTAGCACCTGTTAATATTCAGCCACACCAAATTTTTAACGGATATTGCTCATTTGAATAAATTAAGATGCTGTAGGATTCAGGAACCAATGCGAAGTAGCATGGAATGGATAAAGTTGGATTCACCTACCAAATTCGAGGAGATAATTTATCATCAACAACATTTAAAAATACAATGAATCTATCTGAAATGACATGCCTAATGCCAAAGAAATTAATTGGTAGTATTAGACGTGGGTTCCAAGCAAAATCTTGAGAAAACAGGCATATTCTTACAGACTGCTCTTAGGGATATTCTTAATAAAATAATTGATAGTATGAAATTAACATATGATGAAAAGAGGTGCTCCTCTTTGTTTGATCACTTTCTTCATCTTTGCATTTAAACTAGGGACAGATTTAATAAATAAAAAAAACATGAACTCACAATCATACGACAAAAATATCTCCACTTTCAAATGACCCAAAAAGTGCACGAACTAATATTTATTAGACCAAAAAGGTCCACCATCAAATTTTTCATTCATGCAAACTAATTTGGCATTTGACGTGGACATGTTAGTAAGACAAACATCAGAGAGGCACAGCAGTTTCTCGCTAATCAGTAATGACATCGATTTTTGGACTTCTATATTAATGTCTCGTTTGTTCAATGAGAAATGAGAGAAAAAAATGAACAGATTAAAAATTTGAAAGAGTTAGGCTTCTTGAATTGAGTTCTTTTTGCCCCAAATCGAAGATTAGCATTTCATGTTGACTATTGGGAGTGAATTAATTAACTTGAATTGGCAAAAAACTTAATAGTGAGTTTTTTCAGTCATCAAGTATGAAATTTATATATTTTTATTGGGGTCATTTGGAAAGTGGGGATATTTTGGTCTCATGGGTACAAGTTCGTGCACTTTTTGGAGATTTGGCCTCCGGGTTAGTAGAACACCTAGGCTTAATAGTAAAAAACCTCCCCTTTTTTAACTTAAAGATCATAAAAGCATTCTAAAGAATAAGAGTCTGATTGAGGGTATGGCTATTTGGATGCAATAGGATGCATTGACGTGACTTTGAAATTTTATATGGTGTTTTAAGTCAATTGAATGACCTATATTTTCATAATTAATTGAAATGGAAGCAATTACCTGTTAGTTTGGGGCATGACAATTTGTGTCAAAGAATGTAGAAAACCAACTTCATCCGACAGCTCCACAAGAGAAGTACACCCCTCGAGATTCAAAGATCTTAGTGTTGAGAAAATTCCTAATTTTGATGTTAACAAATCATTTTATGCTTAAAGAAAATCATATATTTGCTAAGGAAGAGGAGTCATGAAGTGACGTATTCTTCTGAGTCTGCATGTGGCAGAAGGAAAGCAGAAGATGTTTCTAAGTTTGCCTGTACCAGACGAAAAATATGAGGAGACATAGAAGCTCTAAGTCTATGTGTATCAGACGGAGAACACAAGTAGACGAAAACTTCAGTCTGATAGACCCAGAACGAACTTACAGGAACAGATCACCAATGGTCATGATTTTCACTTACCATATTTATATTGATTTTGTTATATCAAATCAATCAACAAGATCAATCATCAAGACAACTTCCAAAGAAGGATGGAACACTTATGGAAGCTCAGATTCTGATTGTATGGGCGAACAGAATCCAAGGGGATCCGATCTACTTTCAAACGGTCAAAAAGACTTTCCTTATGAAGTCTATCCAAGAAACGAAAGGGAAGACTAATTTCTTAAGGAAAGAGCTAACAATCGAGTGTGGCTTGGAGAGTATATAAGGAGAGGATGCAACCAAGAAGATAGACAAGATTAATATATTCCAAAGCATGATTAAGTTCTTCATTAGTTGTCTGAAAAGTGCGTAATTGAGTGATCCTAGTGCATTACCAAGAAGAGTGATTTTGTGAGACATATCATCACCAAGTGCTAACACTCAAGAGTGTGTAATCACTTTTGATCACATAGTGAAATCCAGCCTGTTGGTTGATCACCTGGAGAGTGGACGTAGGCTTGTCAATACTATAAACTATGTTTGAAATCTTCTCTACTCTCTCTATTTTAGTTTCTGTTTATAGATTGCAAAAGCTTTATATTACTTGCGTTGAAAATCCCTCTACACCTATTCACCCCCCTCTAGGTGTTATTACTAGCTATAATCAATTGGTATCAGAGCCTCGTGCTCATTATTTTAAAGTGTCTATTACTTCAAAGCTAAAGATCTTCTATGGCTAGTATTCTTGCAACAGGTCTGATTGAGGGACAAAGCAACACTTGACCACCATTCTTTGATGGGAAGGAGTATAACATATGGAAGAATAAAATGAAAGCCTTTCTCAGATCTAAGGATCCACTGGAATGGGATGTAGTCGAGAAAGGAGTTGATCCCAGTGCTGAAGCTAGAAAAACCACATCAAAAGATGATGGAAAAACAATAGAGCCATCAGCTACCATCTCAAAAGAAGAATTGACGAAAAGAGAAATCTTAGATGCTAAGGCCATTTGCTCTCTTTATTGTGCACTATCTCCTAATGAGTATAATCGAATTTCCTCTTGTGAAACACAAAGGAAGTATGGGATAGACTGCATGTTACCTACGAAGGGACAGATTGTGTGAAAGAGACCAAAGTAAATATTTTACTTAGTCAATATGAATCCTTCAAAATGAAACAGGGGGAGTCCATAGGAGACATGTTTAGCAGATTTACAGAAATTGTAAATGGGCTTGCATATCAAGGACAGCCTGTCCCAGGACCAATGAAGCTCAACAAGCTTTGAGAGGTTTATCAAAAAATTGGAATAATGTGAAGACCTCCATACGAGAAACTCTACGAATCTCACATCTGGCAGTTGATGAGCTTGTTGGCACCCTACAATCTTATGAAGCAGAACAAATGAACGAAGAAGTGGAATCTAGAGGTAAGAAATCTATTGCTCTCAAGTCTAATGTTGATTCTGATGATACAGATTTCGAGGACGAGCTGAACAACGAAGAACTTACACTGCTAATCAGAAAGGTAAAAAAGTTAAATAAGAAAGGCAGGAAGTTCAACAACAAGAAGCAAAACAGACAGTCTGGACAACGAATGATAGAGGATGAGGAAGAGTTTATCAAAGATGTTGTCTGTTTTGAATGCAAAAAGAAAGGCCACATAAAACAAAACTGTCCTAAGCTCAAAAAGAACAAAGGAAAGTATGAAAAATACAAGAAGGCCCTGAAAGCTGAAACATGGAGTGACACTGAAGTTGAAGACAGTGAAGATGAATATGGCAATATTTGTCTAATGGCACACTCAGATTCAGACTCTAGAGCAGACTCAGAATTAGACTCAGACTCAGACAAAGAAATTGAGGTTAGTCATTCTAATATTCCTATAGAAGTTTCAGATTACATAAATGAGCTTTGTACAAATCTAAAATCCACTCTAAAGAGGATCTCCGGACCGAAAAAGGAAAATTACAAGTCGAGTCAACAGAATTTTTCTTTAAAAGGAAAGTTTGATGATCTCAAAAAGGAATTTTTGGAAACCAAGGAAAATCGAGATTCTTTACTAAATGAGAATGAATATCTCAAAAAGGATCTTTTGGAAACAAAGGAAAATCGAGATTCCTTGCAAAATGAGAATGAATCTTTCAAAAAGAAATTTTTGAATATTACTACAAAATTCTCTAAAGGATCGAAAACTTTACAGCATATACTTTCCATTCAGATTCCTTACTATGACAAGTCGGGACTTGGGTTTTATAAGGAAAGTGACTCTTTGATTGACTTTCCAAAGGTCAAGGAGAGAATTAGACAAAAACCTACTTGACAAGCTTACAAAAATCATTTCAAAAAGAATTTTGTAAGACTTGTTGGTCAAGACAATCTCAAATGTTCTAATTGCGGAGAAAGAGAACATATTGAAAACAAATGTCCTAAAGTCTGGAGACCTGTTCAGAAAAATTGGATAGACAAAGCATATAGTACTAACCCCAACGGACCCAAGAAAGTCTGGGTACCAAAGAAAAAATGAGTATGCATGTTGATTGCAGGTAAGTTTCAAAAGCAAAGAAATGATACTTGGATAGTGGATGTGCAAGACACATGACTGGAGATTCAAGAATGTTCATTGGCTTAGAAAGAATAAAAGGAGGAATCGTTTCTTTTGGAGGAAACAGTAAGGGAAACATTATTGGAATAGAAATAGTCAAGATTGGGAGTCTTATCATCAACAATGTTTCTCTGGTTAAGGGATTAAACTACAATCTTTTGAGTATTAGCCAGTTATGTGATGCTAGTTTTAGAATTGATTTCAAAGAGAACCTATGTTCTGGAACCAATCAAGATTCTTCTTAATCGTTTACTGGATGAAGACATGGGAATATCTACCTCTTTGACATAAATGAAGACACTACAAAATGTCTCGTTTCAGTTCAAGATGAAGTAAACCTCTGGTATCGCAAATTAAGACATGTCAGTATGAAACAAATCTCGAAACTTCTCAGCAAAAAGCTTGTTCGTGGACTGCCTTCATTAAACTACAAGAAGTTAGAACTTTGCTCCGCATGCACTCTGGGAAAACAAGTAAGAAGCTCTTTTAAATCTATTAAACAAGTTTCTACTAATCGTGCTTTGCAGTTTCTTCATATGGATCTTTTTGGACCTACTAGAACTCAAAGCATCGGAGGTAAGAAGTACTGTCTTGTTATTGTAGATGATTATTTTCGTTTTACTTGGGTATTCTTCCTTGCTAATAAAGGAGAAACCTTCTCTTACTTTTCAAAATTTGCAAAAAGAGTTCAAAATGAGAAAGGTTACTCCATTTCTAGCATTAAAACAAATCATGGTGGAGAATTTGAAAATCAGGACTTTTCAGATTTTTGTGATAAGAATGGTGTTCAGCACATGTTTTACTCTCCCTACACTCTAGAACAAAATGGAGTTGTAGAAAGGAAGAATAAGTCTTTGCAAGAAATGGCCAGAGCTCTGCTTATTGAAAGCAAGGTAGCAACTCGTTTTTGGGCAGAAGTAGTTTCTACATCATGCCATATCATTAACAGAGTCTTTCTAAGACCAATTCTTGAGAAAACTCCCTATGAAATTTTCAAAGGAAGAAAACCAATTGTTTCCTATTTTCATGTATTTGGCTGTCAATGTTTTATTCTTAAAATGTTAACAATCATCCAAGCAAGTTTGAGGAAAGGTCAGACGAAGGAATATTTCTGGGATACTCAACAACAAGCAAAGCATACAAAGTGTTTAACAAGAACACTCAAACTGTGGAGGAATCCATGAATGTGAAATTTCTGGAGAAAGATCTTTCCAAGTATGATGAAACTTCATTTGAAGATTCAGAATCTACTGTTGTTCTGGAAAAGTCAACATTCAACAAAGAAGCTAACTCTTCTCAGAAAACAGTCACAGAAGAACCTCAAGAACAAAGCATCATTCAAATGGACACTACTCAATCACCAAAAAAGCCTGATGACAGCAGAGCATACAACAAAAACTGGAAGCACAAATCCAGTTATCCTCAAGACCTTGTTATTGGAAGCATCAATGAAGGAATTCAAATCAGATCAAAGAACAAATAGAATACAAGCATTGTGGCTCTCATTTCTGAAATTGAACCTAAATGAGTAGATGAAGCACTTGGAAATGAAAGCTGGAGATGAAGCACTTGGAAATGAAAACTAGATAGAAATAATGTAGGAAGAACTCCAGTAGTTCAGAAGAAATGATGTATGGGAATTAGTACCCGAACCCAAAGGAAGGACCATTATAGGCAGTAAATGGGTCTTTAGGAACAACGTAGATGACCAAGGAAAAGTGACCAGAAACAAAGCAAGACTTGTAGCCAAAGGTTACTCACAATCAGAAGGAATAGACTATGATGAAACTTATGCACCTGTAGTAAGATTGGAAGCAATCAGACTGTTGCTTGCTTATACTTGCTATCAAAACTTCAAGCTATTCCAGATGGATGTGAAGAGTACCTTCTTAAATGGATTCATTAAAGCTTAAGTCTATGTAGAACAGCCTTTTGGATTCGAGGAACCAAGAAAGCCAGATCACGTATACAGACTGAAAAATGCACTATATGGTTTGAAGTAAGCACTATGAGCTTAGTATGAAAGACCGAGTAAGTTCTTGCTAGATAATGGTTTCATGAAAGGTATGGTGGGCACAATTCTTTTCATAAAGAGGAAAGGTCTTCAAGTCAAACAATCAAAAGATGGCACCTTCATCTTTCAAGAAAAATATGCCAAAGACTTGGTCAAGAAGTTTGGAATGAAGAATTGCAAAAAGACTGAAGCTCCAATGTCAACCTCCATCAAACTAGACCAGGATGAAATGGGGAAAAAAGTTGACCAGAAAACCTACAGAAGCATGATCGGTTCCCTTCTCTATCTTACTGCTTCTAGACCTGATATTCTATACAGTGTGTGCTTATGTGCTAGATTCCAAGTAGACCCTAGAGAATCACATCTGTCTGTTGTAAAATGTATTATAAAGTATATTGCCACTTATCCACAATTAGGTCTGTGGTATCTCAAAGGAACAGACTTTACCTTTCTTGGATACTCAGATGTTGACACAGCATGATGTAAAGTGGATAGGAAGAGTACATCTGGAACATGCCAACTACTAGGATAGATGCTAGTCTCATGGTTCTCTAAAAAGCAGAACATTGTGGCTCTATCTACAGCAGAAGTAGAATATGTTGCTCTTAGAAACTATTGCTCATAGATTCTTTGGATGAGACAGTAGCTAAGGGACTACGAAAAGGAAGAGACTTGCACTGAGATAATATGTGACAACACAAGTGCTATAAATCTCACCAAGAACCCAATCTTACATTCGAGGGCAAAGTATATTGAAATCAAGCATCATTTTATTAGGATTCATGTGCAAAATGGTGATATATATTGTGCAATTTATTGATTCAAAGAATCAGTTGGTAGATATCTTCACAAAACCACTGGACAAAGGTACTTTTGATTCTATTTGTAATAGATTAAATATTATTAATCAATTTGCATAAAGTCTGTAAAGACAAGGCATCTTCTGGGAGAAACAATCGTTTGGCAGAGGCAATCTTCTGAGCGAACCAATCTTCTGGATTGTACTTAGGAGGCTTTAATAGTATTTTTGGAAATATAAATTTTGGCGCATAAGTTATTTCCATATATGATCGAACATGGTAAGTTACTACTTGCAAATATTTGATGTGCTTAATTTTCGGTGCATGCCTATATTATCTACATTTATTTTTATCAAGTTTCAAACTTTTGAATAACTGCCATTTACAGTTATTTTTATTTCCAAAAATCGAGTATTTCTTCCATCAAACTCTCGAACCCCTTCAGAAACCCTAAAGATCCCATCTTTCTCTCAAAATTGAACCAAATCTTCTCCAAAATGGCTTCGAGATGCTCCATGTCTAGGTCCAGGTCTCCATCTCCTTGAAGATGATCAAATCGCATTGCAAGCAGAGGGCCGAGTAATATCGAAAGAGCAGAAACTCATTTCGACCTAACACTGTCCTCTAGAGAGGAATCCCCGAGACATTCCCTGACTGAATCTGTGTAGAGGAATACCACTAGCAGAGGTACGTCTGGGTTAATTTTTCCTATACTTGAGGACCCCCACAAGGACTTGAAAATGTATGAAGTATTAGTGAAGGGAGATGCTACTGATAGTATCAAACTTGAATACCTAAGGAAAAATGGATACACAAATGAGATGCGATTGGTTCAAGCTACATCGAGAACAGATCATCCCCCTGCACAAGTTAATCAGATAAATGAAGGGAGCAGGAGTGCAGAAAGTTTCTGGGGAGGAAAAGACGATGATGAACGTCTATTTAGGAACTTTGAGGTTAAAATGGGGGTTGTTGCAGTAATTCGAAACCTTATAGGAAACTTGTTCCATTCTAGAGAACATAAGGCATATTATAACACTTTGCTTGATCAAGGCATAATGAACAACAAGATAGTGAATTTTGACTTTCTGGATGCCACTGATGTAAATCTTAGAGGTTGTTTTGAAAGGTTGCAGATGGATCGTTTCTGTATTGATTCTACTGCTGTATATCTCGAACTGATAGCCTATTTCTACTCAAATTTGTCATTCTTGGCTCCAAACAAATTGCAGTTTAATATGAATGACAGGTTTTATGAACTTGATGCAAACACCTTGGCTGACATCATGAAAATTGAGAGGGGTGATTTTAAGCTCGTTGAAGTTTCCTGTGAGACAGTTTGCAAGCATTTTACAAACTCTCTTAGGGCAAACATCACTTACCCCTCTATGAATTCAGCAAGGATAATTCTACACAAGATCATCATTAACTGCATTCGTCCTAAGGCATTATCTAAGACTGATGTTGCAAGGTTTGAAGCAAAGCTGATGTGGGCAATTGATGTAACATCCTGAAAATCGACCCCATTTTAGGATTTTATAAAAGGGCAATATTAGTCGAAGGCCTGGTCAGTACAAATTTTCCGAACTGTGTGTTCGTGGGATAGTGGATTACAGAGAGGCGTCAATAGGAAATGATTCACGTACGACTCGCAATTTCGATCAGGAACGAATCCTTCGACCATGAGGACCTGGGCGGGAACGATATCCTCTAAGTACTAGACTAATAAGGAAACGGAAATAAATCGATTCGGTAGAAGTACGAAGTCGATCTGCGGGTGATTTCTGCACGACTTCGATACGAACTACGAACGAAGGTAAACCGAATCCTTTTCATCTGGTACTCAGGATTATCAATTGAGCCCCCGGGATCACACGACAATCGAGAGACGTCCCTGACTCGAGAATTGGCGTAAGCGTGGTTCAAAGAATGGTTGACCATGGGTCAAATGTGAAGAAAGTCCTAAAGGGGCGCCCGATAATCCAAATTGTACTACGGTCGTAGTCGACTCAATTTAGCCCCGATTTTGGGAACCGACTTCTCAGTGATATCAGGACTAAATATTTGGATGTCGCCTCATTTATTTTGGGATTTTCCGTTGGACACGGAAGCGTCGGAAAAAGGAAAATTTGGATCGGGTTTCGGGCTCGCGGGTGGGCCGGCCCAAGACCGGTGGCCCAATGGGCCTTGCGCCCATCCAGCCCAGCCCAAAGGGGGCCCAAGCTGGCCCATTCTCTTCTCCCTCCTTAGCCCATGGGCTTCTCTCTTTTGGCCTTTTGCTTTTGTGCCCAAGTGGGCTTTGTTTTTTATTGTTTTGCTTTATTTTGATTGGTCCTCCAAGCAAGTGGACTTGTCCACTTGCCTTGGCCTTATCCAAGCCTTCAACAGCTCCTTCTCTCTCCTCTTTCTCCCCCAAAATTCGTGCACCAGCCCAGCCACACTCTCTCTCCCTTTTTACCTTCCTTTTCTCTTCCATTTCTGGTGTTTCTTGCTGTCCATGTTGTTTTCCAGCCCAAAAACAGCCTTACCGCCATCACCGGAGCCGCCACCACCGCCCAAAGTGTAGTTCTGGAAGTTAGGAAGCCAACTGCGCACCCCCGGTCACTGCTGGTCGCCGTTAACCGCCCGTTTCGGCCTTTTTCCCTCTGCTGGTCAGTTCCGCGTGAATAGTGTTCCGAGGGCTGTTTTGGCCCGTTTCGGCCACCGTTCGTCGTCCGTTACCATCCCCGAGCTTACCCCTCGTAGCCCTCGTTCCCCTCTACACGCCGGTGTCGCCGGATTTCCGATCCAAGTAAGTTAACTTCCTAATCCTTGTTTAGGGGTTAATTAGTGTATTTGTGTGCTTATGATTAATTAAGGTTGATTGGTTAATTAGTCTAGTTAATTAATTCTGACTAGGGTTAGTTAATTGACCATAGTTAGTAATAAAATAACTCAGGTTAATTAATTAAAGTAACCATGGTTAGTTTTAAAAGTAACTATGGTTAATAGTTAATCATGGTTAGGTTAGATTAACTAGGGTTGAGTTAATTTGTTAACCAGGGTTAATTTTATTTATTTTTATTTATTTATTTAATTTCGGACGAATTTACTGTTCACAGATTACTGTTCACTAATCACTGTTCACGGCACTGTTCATGCAGAAGCTAATTTTTGGCTTATTTTGATGTGTTATTGGTTGTTATGATTTATTGAAGTGCCGATTGTTAATTATACTTGTGAATATTGATGAAATGCATGATCGAAGACCGAGTGAAAGTGAAAGTGCTTGATTTATTGAGTTATTCCCGAGAATTAGGGAATGTACGTGATTGATGATTGGTGGAATTTGAAATTTTGGAATTGTTGAGTGATACCGCATAACATAATGCGTGGGTTATCTGAAATGGCATGTCGCATGAGCATGAGCGTATGAGCGGTGTTGCATTCACGACCAAGCAAAAGCAAAAACAAGAATGAACTGTTTGCTGATGTGTTGCATGGTCAGATTAAAGTTGATAGCCCGGTTGAGCCGGATGACCGCCAATCCTTCGGGGTTGTGCCGTGACCATTGGGTCGCCTGACAATGGTCAGATGCGGAGTCGCGGTTGAGGCCGGGCCCATGCTCCTTATGGAATGCCGTCGATGGGGGAAAGCCCATGACGTCGCCGTGCCTCACGGGGGAGGACAATGCCTGGTTTACGACCAGTTGACCGCCAACCATAAGGTTGTGCCGTGGCCTAGAGAGTCGTAATAATCGGAGCATGTGCATGGATTTTGAGATATGAGAAAGTTTGGTGCAATGCTCTGATTATTTGCATGCCTCTTACTGTTGTTGTGAGGTGATTGACAGTTTTTGCAGGTAGCGTGTGCCAAGACCAGGTAGGGTCGCTTGTGATTGCACCTATTTATTAAACTGTCTTCTGCTGTCATTCTCTCTGAGGTGGTATTGCATTGATTGTTGTATTAGGTTGTATGTTAAACTCCCGAGGCGAGCGAAGTTCCTAATCGGGGCTTAGGACTTTAACTTGCTGAGTTTATCTCAACCCGTCATGGTTAACATTTTCAGGCCCTAGATGATGCAGTACCGAGGATCGAAGAGAGCGATCCCTCTGAGGCCCGTGAGTAGGCAGCTGTAACCTATTTCCTTTTTGACGACCCTTCCCCCACTTTTACAGGGTTAGGTGGGTTAGGTTAGCTAGGCCGGTCCCTTTTTGAGTAGGCCTTAGCTTGTCGCCTGTAGTAAGGCGTGTATGTATTTGCTGGTATGCTGGCTAACCTTCAGATATATAAAATACTGGTTGTCTTTCCTCTGCTGCCGTTGTTGCTATCCCTGTTGTTTGGTTTGGGAGTTGTTCGTTTCCGCATGTGCTTAATTGCAAGATAAAATGAATTGGTCGACGACAGTACCTGGGACGTCGTACAAATAGACCTCAAGTGAAATGGGGTTGCCGCGAGCTCGAGAGTCGGGGCGTGACAATTGAACAGGGAGTTCTGTTCTCACTTTCTCATACTATTCTTCTCCACATGTATAGAACAATTTCGAAGGATAAATGACAACTGCCCTATGGAGCCTTGGTGACCAGGATCTTTGAACATTTCCAAATCAATCTGCCTAGGAGACTCTGCACTAAAGTTCTTCCAACAATGCCCACTGGACTTAGGATGATAACCAAAATGAGGTTGAAGGATGTTTTGGAGACATGGATTTCACTTTAGCCCGTACCCCTAAAAAGCCATCGTCCTAAATTCCTTATCCCATAGTTTTCTGGTCTTTTATATTGGACTTTTTTTATTGTTGGACTTTTGTGTTGATTTTTCTGTTAAGACTTTTTTGTTGGACTATGCTTAAACTTTTTATTTTAGGATGTTGGATTTTTTACTGTGACAAAAAGGGGGAGAATGGTCACATGATGGATTGGTTTTGAGCAGATACTTGGTTTTTGTTGAATAGGGGACGATTTCGAACAGGGGACTAAGCATCATTGTCTGAATTGATCTTTTGACTGATTAAATATTGTGTGTGGCATATGACTTAATGATTTGAGCACTATCATATAGATGCTTATTATTGTGCTATACATATACTATGCTATGCCTAATCATGTTTTGCAGGAATAACAATCCATCTACATAAAAAGGTTTTGTCACCATCAAAAAGGGGAGATTGTTGAGAAAATTCCTAATTTTGATGTTAACAAATCATTTTATGCTTAAAGAAAATCATATATTTGCTAAGGAAGAGGAGTCACGAAGTGATGTATTCTTCTGAGTCTGCATGTGGTAGAAGGAAAGCAGAAGATGTTTCTGAGTCTGCCTGTACCAAACGAAAAATATGAGGAGACGCAAAAGCTTTGAGTCTATGTGTACCAAACGAAGAACACACGCAAGCGTAGAACTTCAATCTGACAGACCCAGAACGAACTTACAAGAACAGATCACCAACGGTCATGATTTTCACTTATCATATTTATATTGATTTTGTTATATCAAATCGATCAACAAAATCAATCATCAAGACAACTTTCAAAGAAGGATGGAACACTTATAAAAGCTCGGATTCTGATTGTATAGGTGAACAGAATCCAAGGGGATCCGATCTACCTTCAAACGGTCAAAAAACATTCCTTATGAAGTCTGTTCAAGAAAGGAAATGGAAGACTAATCTCTCAAGGAAAGAGCTAACGGTCGAGTGTGGCTTGGAAAGTATATAAGGAGAGGATGCAACCAAAAAAATAGACAAGATTAATATATTACAAAGGTCGATTAAGTTCTTCATTAGTTGTCTGAAAAGTGAGTAATTGAGTGATCCTATTACATTACCAAGAAGAGTGACTTTGTAAGACATATCATCACCAAGTGCTAACACTCAAGAGTGTGTAATCACCTTTGATTACATAGTGAAATCCAACCTATTGGCTGATCGTTTGGAGAGTGGATGTAGGCTTGTCAAAAGCCGAACCATTATAAACTGTGTTTGCAATCTTCTCTACTCTCTATTTTAGTTTCTGTTTATAGATTGCAAAAGCTTTATATTACTTGCGTTGAAAATCCCTCTACACCTATTCACCCCCCCCTCTAGGTGTTATTACTAGCTATATCACTTAGGAGTGTTAGCTTACCGATGGAGTTATCAATTATGGTCAAGTTGACATACCGAGCAAGAATTAACATCTCCAAAGTCATGAAGTTATAGAAGTCGGGTGTCCTTTTTAACTGTTTGCAACCTATCAAATCTAAAACCTTCAATTTATTCATCTGGGCAAAAAAAAGGGGTCGAAGTTATAAAATAAATGAGAAACATGAGAATATATGGGAGTACTAGTAATAAACTCATTATCCATAAGTAATTATTTATGATAATCTAAGGTAATTTGAATATCCCAAGTCTTTGTGGGGATGTTGCAAATAAACCTCATACTTCAAAATTTTTGAAAATAGTCCCCAAACCCTTTTTTACTTCACTACACATTCTTTATTTCCAAAACCCACAGTTTGCGTCTTAGAACAAAACTCCATAACCTAAAGACTAAAGTATCCTCGTTACGAAAACACAAGAAACTCTGATTCCCAAAACGCAGCCCCAAATACCAACACTCCTAGTTTTTCTCCACTCACCGCCATTTGCCACGAGCACAACACCTCCGACCACAATCTTCAACACCACCGCATTCAACTCCTCTGCGTCTCCAGCTCAACGCTTTCTTAAACTCTATGTCAAGTGTAATGTAAAACCTAATAATAATGAGGTTACGAGGTGACGGTTGTAAAGATAAATGAAGCAAAGTGAAGTTGATATAAAGGTGACAATGAATGTGGTATTTTACCTTTAACTTATTATAAGCATCCATTCTATGTTGAAGAGTTTTCGAGAGAACATGAGATGGAGGGAAGGGTTTGCAATATGTGATTCACGGCAACTGTTAGTGGGGTGAATGAAAACGGGTGAACGAACGTAAATGCGCGTGCGCGCAGAGAGAGAGAGAGAGAGAGAGAGAGAGTCTTCGATATTGTTCAGGGAAGGATTCAAGTAGAGGTCTTTTGACAAGTAGAAAAAGAAGCAGAGGGTTCAAATTTCAAATGGAGCTTAGTTGATTTCACGCAATTTTTGTAGCCTACAAATTGAATGAAGATTAAATGTTAGAAACTAGCCCAAACTGAACTATAAATTTATGTGAGATTTGAATTGACACAATAGTTAAAAACTAGATTCAATATAGAGCTCGATCCTTTGCTTATCAACTCGAGTAGAATAGAAAAGTAAAAGTAATGTAATTTATATTTATTTACAGTTCATTACGAAAATATAAAAATCATATAAACAATTAGCTATTAAGTTAGGCTTGGGAACCGCTTGAATCAAGTGTTATGAAGCTCAAGCTCACCTTGATTCAAATATTCAACATAACTACTCCAAATAAATCCACGATCCTTTATGCTGTTCAAGTTGAGTGTTATCCAACTCAAACTTGATTCTAATTAACTTTTGTATTGTTAAACATGACTCAAACTTTGTGTCATTCAAATCATATTTGATGCATTTTGAAGCAAAATGGCATTTATAATGAAATATACCATAACGAAAGCCTAAGCAACTTTCAGAACTAAGAAAGGAAGGTTATACACCACATGAAGCACTTTTATGTGGGACATAATTGTGTTTTACTTTGATACATAAAAGGATATTGAATGTCACTCATACAAATTATATTTTACACTCAGATGCGATGAGGAGTACATGCAACCATTATGTTAATTGTATGAGGTATTGATAGAAAGAATTGAAAAATATATTTTGTTTTCATCATTGCCTCATTCATCACAAATGAGGTAATGATAAAATGAAAATATACAGTAAGGCATATCATACCTTCATTTGGCTCCACCCGCACCGTCTTCAATCTTGCTATTGGAAAGGTCAAGCACAACCAATTTACCAAGGTGAAAGTTACTTGCCAGGAAAGTCATTTGCCTCACTTGCCAAGAAAGCCATCTTAACTCCAAAAGATTATTATTGAAGTTGCTGAAAAATCAAACACTTTTTACTCAAAGGAACCTTAGATTTGGTAAGGCAGCTAAATGTTCAGGTGCAAAATTGTGGCTGCAGCCATTGGATATCAAGCTTATTGCTTCTACTTCTGCATTTCTCTGTAAACAGAGACTCAAGGTTAAATGAGTGCCCAATGCTTTACACTCTAGGGAGCTGCAAAAACTTATCAACTAATTCCTCCAATTGCTCTTAGCCTTTCTGCGAAGTTTGCCATTGAACATCCATGAACTTCGAGAACCAAAAAGTTCTCTAGGATTGAAAACATCGGCAGTATTTCTCAAGTCAAAATTGCAAGAATGACAAACTACATGGAAAGCTGGTGGATGCATTGCTTTAAGGGAAAAACGTCAGATGTGCCCAGGAGATGTAAATTGACCAGATTCATGAGGCCATGCGTAATCTGGATGCTAGATGCATCAAAACAAAAGCAGATGATTGGAGAATGGGCCATCCCAGTCAATTTCAATGTCTTTATATTTCCAGTTGAATTAGGTCGATCAACTAACTTAAAAATGTTGCGAATCCAACTCAACCAGCAATTCTAGTTTTCCCATCAGAGAAAGGAAGCTCCTTTCTTTTGCTGTAGAGCACCTATGTCAACACTGCAAGAGAGTTTGAAAGCTCCTCTGTCTCCCGATACTGTTGCAAAGATAAATGCGAAAGCTTCACTGACCCAACAATAGAGCGTAGGAGTTCATTGATATCCTCGTTCACAAAGATAAGCTAAACTTGTAAATAATTCACGAAAGCCCTTGGAATCCTAAACCAATTTCATCACAAACCGAAATATCTAGAACCTTTAATGATTAAAAAAAATGCAGTTGTACAAAATTTTATTAAATAGAAAGCGAATCCATTCTTTTTTGTTTTGACAACGAACCAAAAGAAGGCTTCAGGGAGTCAACTGTTTAACAATTTCCTTGCTCTCAAAACCTCTGCGATAACCTTCTCAATTACTACTTCGTCGGGGCTGCAAAAGTGCACAGATAAAGGACCATTTATTTTAGTAGGATGATTAGAAAGTAAAAGAATATAAAAAATGACAATCTAATTGTTAATTTGATGTCTCAAACAACTTGAACCTAAATAACTTTAACTTGCTAACAAAAGAGAATAAAAAAACGAAAAAGTAGATTATCAAGATGTACAGCTGTACCGCTCTGCAATTCACTGCCTATAATTTGTTCGATGAAATTCATAAGTCAATAGCGTGCTTGGCTATTGATTGTTTCGTTCATATAGCATGTGTGCTTGGTTGTCGTTAATGATTGATATGTATTCATGTATTCATAATCCATGCGGTATCGTTGCTGTATTTTAGTTTTGGATTATTTATTTCAGCCATGAGATTTCCATAGATCAAGCTTGCTTTGTTTTTAGTCTCATTTCATCTTACGCTGACTCCGGCTCACTCTGTCATTTTCTTTGCTGTGTATAGATCAATATGTGAAGCATGTAAATCTGCCATGAGTTGGCGTTTTATAACTGAGCGTCATTGAAACATGTTAATGGAAACGAGGGTTCTTGTTTGCTGGGAATGAATTAATGGGAATAGATAATTTAGATCAAGCAAGAGTTTGTTTTCTGGAAATGAATAAGTTGTTCTCGCTGGAGGTGTTCAATATGAATGAGAGAGAGAGAGAGAAATGGAAGTTTGTGAAAGCCTGGACCTCGAGTGGTTTAAGGGAGGTTTTTTTTTTTTTTTTTTTTTTTCTCTCGGGCTGCATTTAGCTCAAAACTAGAACCGCTGCTCACACCTGGCCCTCCTCTTTCTAAGCAGTGCATGAGATTGAAGTGTGGATAATTATTTTTTTAATGACATCATCGATTGTGTTTGTTTTCCTTCGAAAAATGTAAAAATTAAATAGAGAACATGAAAGATTAACTTAAATATGTCTGAGAATGTTTTGAAATCCTCTCGGGCATGATGGTTTTGAGCAAAATATTGTCCTAAGAAAAGCGCTAGTTTTACTCTTCCAATGTTGCATGGCTCATCCGATTAGTCGATCGGTGCATTTGTGCAGGTTTTTATTACCTAGACAGCAGATACGTTTTTTTCTTTTTCTTTTTTCCTTTGACGACGAACAAAACGAAAGCTTCTGGAGTCAACGTCTGACAGCCTTGCTTCCAAAACCTCTTCTGTAACCTTCTTGGCAAGTTCTTCGTACCTGCAGCATTGCACAGGTGAAGGACAATTCATTTTAGTCGGACGGACAGAAAATAAAAGGGCATTAAAATGGCAATCTAGTAGTTGATTTTGATGCCTCAAACAACTATAACCCAAAGATCTTAAACTCAGTACACAAAAGAAAATGAAAAACAAAAAACTAGACTATAAAAATGTTCGGCTGTACGGTTATGTAATTCCGTTCGGCCACTGAGTTCCTCTAGATATGATAAACCATGGGAATCTACTTCTATGAATATAACATGCAAACAAAAAACTTAATAATGTTATCACTCTAGCAGCTTAAGTATTAGCACCCATTAATCTATAGCTACACCAAATTTTCATCGGATCGCTCATATGAAGATGCTCTAGAAATTCAAGAACCAATGGGAAGAAGCTATTGCTGATGGAATGGATGAAACTCAACTTACATTCGTACGACAAAAATATCTGCACTATCAAATGACCCAAAAACGGCACGAGTTACCGCTTGATAGACAAAAAATTTCAGACCATCAAAGTTGTTTGGTCTCAAGCCCTATTGCTGACTCCTTCGTGAGAGCTCGCATCTCCCTTACTGGGATTTTTCCTCTCCCTCAGTGGAAGTCTACCTCTCCACTAGGTTGGAGTTCACCTTCTTCATCGCACCAACTCCACTTATATCCTTCTTCATCCATTTCTCATTCAAGGTTGCTGACTCCCCCTTGACCGTGATGCGGATGATCTGCCACATCTGTGCTGTCATGTTCTTTGCTAGTTGTGTGCCAGTGAAGGAGTTGCTTCTTCAGCTGTGACTTGTTGATGCTCGGTGATGCTGGTGCTCGAGTGGTTCCCCGTCTATACTACGATTGCCAAATGAGTGCTCACCAACTGTTTGTTTTGATGCCTGGTAGTTAGCTGTGGGAGTATTGTGGCGTTTTCATTGGTGATGATTACCACTCCAGCCTTAGCCCCTGTAATTCTGGCTCGGACTCTTGAAGAGTCACATAAATGGAAATTAAGTGGGGAGGAAATTTCCAGCAAGTAAAAATGTAAAACGATTCAGCCCGTATGAGAATCAAGCCCCATGTATGCCTGTTCTAGTTGACACTCAGCTTATAGAAATTCCGATATACCTGTTCTAGAGGACACAAAATGAGCTTTGGTGGCTAGCGCTAATAAGCCATCTGGTCACAGATGAAGTTTATAAGTTTAAATTGTCATGGCTTGGGCACACCACTGACAAATCAAGCCATTAGAATCTTAGTGAATCAGGAAATGCCCTCTTCAATGTTTTTGATGAAAACAAAGAATCAAGAACCAGCAGTGCAACATATGAAACGTCGGTTACAATTCCAGAACAGTTTCATAGTGAATCCTATAGGTTAAGCAGGGGGATTGACTTTGTTTCGGAATGAGGAAGTGTCTTTTGAAATAGATTCATTCTCAGTGCATTACGTGAACTTGGTGTGTGAACTTGCCGAAAGCATACAGAAAATGCACATTACTTTCATTCATGCCCCTAACGATTTCCAGTCTAGGCTGAGATTTTGGGAGGAATTATACCAAATCAGTAGGTGGAATCAAACCCCATTGATGTGTGTGGGAGATTTTAATGAAGTACTTTATTAGTGGGAAAAAGGTTGGATCTCGTATGGCTGAGCTTGTGGAGTCGAACTAGAGAAAGGAAAGCCGGCAAAGCTACGTACATGTTGGCCAACATGACGATGAGTTATTGCAGTACCTCAAGGATGCAAGAATTGAAATACGAAAGGGGCACATTGATAACTCTCGCTGCTTAGGGAAATGACGCAAAGCTCCAGAAGCAGAAGAGCGACCTTCTACAGAAACAAGGGTGAGAAGGATCATAGTACGTGGCTTGAGAGCAGAATGTAATGGTCTTATTACAAGGACAGGCGGACGGGCTACACGATCAAATCCCAAATGCCCTAATGCCAGCGTTAATAGAGGATATTGGCGTGAGATAGCCTCCTCATCGCAAGAAGTAATTCACAAGGCGATGAAGTAGAAGATCCAAGCCTTGAGGCAAAACGAGCCATGGATATTGTGATAAAACCTAGAGATGTGAAAGCCATGTCATGTGAGTGGATTTTCAAGCTGAACAGTCGCCCAGATGGTACGATTGAGTGAAACAAGGCTCCATTGATGGAAAAGTAACTCGTTTGGCCGAACTTCACATTCATTTCTTGAAAAATTGTAGTAGATTTCATCGATGGTCACTAAATTTTAGTAGATTTCGCAACTGCATCAAGAATTTTGACTTCTACCACTCAAAGCAATGTACTTTCCTAAATTTTTTTCGTTTTACAATTGATCCACTTTTTAACAGCAACGACCCCTTTTTCGGCAGTGTGTTGACGTGATGGGCGAACTTGTGTAGTAACATGGCATCCAAAAAATTGGCCACATGTTCGCCACATCAGCATTTTGCTGAGTTATTAAACAAAATTCTTGGAGAATTCAGCATGTGTAGTGACATGTGCAGTGACATGCCATCCGAAAAGTTTTTAATAACTCAGCATCTGCCTGCGTTCTCCCAAAATTCCCCACAGCGTATATCAGCTATCATTGACCTTAACTAGACGCCAGCCAAATGCTGGCTTTGACATCCATCGTTTGCCTAAAAACCTCTGCAATAATCAAATTCAACCACTTCTTCTAGGATGCTGCACTGCACAAAGACAGAAATGTTCACATTAGTGACTCGAACAAACATAGCCCGAAAATCATTTAATTCATACACCAAGGAAGAGAATTTAAAACAAAACAAAACAAAACAGAACAAAAACTTAAGGTCTATTTTCCCCACACAATTGCTTTGGCTTTGATGAAATACAGCGATCGTTTGTCATTAGTTCTTTGATGAACCAACAATCAAAATCTGTGGATCTATTTGAGATAACTTATCGGTCACAATAGAACTTGAACTCTAAGATAAGCAAATTGTACTCAAGTTCCAAGCAAAATTTTGAGAAATCAGGAAATTTCACCAGAAATTTCACCTGTCCAACTTGTATACTAGCCACGTAACTTTCTCATTATTGAAGTGTTTGTTCTCATTACTTTTAATTTCAAAATTCCAATTGAATCAGGTAGATCGACCATCTTTAATATTTCAAGTCCAACTCAACCAACAAGTTTATCACAGGGCACCCGCATCAACATAGATGTGCAAGCTTTAAGTATTAGTAGAGTTCGGAAGCTCCTCTATCTCCCAGCACCCCCTTAATGGCAAACGTGCAAGTTTCACTAACCTCCCAATAGAGTGCAGAAGTTCAACGATTTTCTAGATCTAGCACATGAACAAGTTACTCGAATTTCATTCTAATCTTCCAAACACCGAACCGAGCGTAAGAATCTTAATCCATCTTCATCTTAAAATGAAATGTCTAGTTCTTCCACAATTAGAAAATATATGCAGTCCTACAGAACATCATTTCGTGGAATGGATTGATGGAACACCATTTCTTTTTTCTTCGTCAATGAACCAAACAAAGGCTTGAGAAATAGTTTCTTTACAGTGGATATCAGCTATCGCTGATCTTCACGTAAACTTCAGTCAAATTCTGGAATTGACATCCATCAGATGATTCAAAACCTCTGCAATAATCAATCCAACCACTTCCCTTGGGCTGCACGAATGCTTAGAGACAGAAAAAAGTTCATGTTAGTCTGATGGAAAACAAAGTGATACAAATTGACAACCAAATTGTTGAGAATGTAAATGAAATAGCTATTTGCATAAATAAATAAATAAAATATCGTGCACATGCGGGTTGCGTGAGAAGAAAGGCCATCTTAGGAGTTGGTGCCGCCATTTCGACGCAAAATCACTGGATAGTCAAATTATAAAGATGAGCTAGCGGAGTAGAACTAGAAAAGGAAAGCGGGCAAAGCTATGCAAATGAGTTATTGCCATACATCAATGATGCAAGAATTCCAAGACGAATGGGACACACTGGTGACTCTCGTTGCTTAGGGAAATGATGCAAAGCTCCAGAAGCAGAAGAACGACCTTTTACCCATCACTCACCTGGATTATAATCATGAACCTGTATTTTGCTGAGTTCAAATATCTCTACCGACAATCTCGTAATTGGATCCTCAAAATCCTATCACAGAAACAAGGACGGGCGAGGAGGATCGCACTACATGGTCTGAGAACATAAGCTAATGGTCTTATTCTAAGGACACGCGGATGGGCTACACGTCCAAATCCTAAGTCCGCTAATGCAGTGTTAATAGAGGATATTGGCATGAGATAATCATCCTCATCTCAAGAAGCAATTCGCAGGGAGAATAGAAGGGCGACGAAGGAAGAGATCCAAGCCTTGAGGCAGAACAAGACATGGGATTTTGTGATGAAACCTAGAGATGTGAAAGCCATATCATGTGAATGGATTTAGATGCTGAAGAGTCGCCCAGATGGTTCAGTTGA
The DNA here is from genome assembly GCA_014182895.1 of Angophora floribunda. Classification (NCBI taxonomy): domain Eukaryota; kingdom Viridiplantae; phylum Streptophyta; class Magnoliopsida; order Myrtales; family Myrtaceae; genus Angophora; species Angophora floribunda. Next base: position 28,028,040 of record CM024707.1, on the reverse strand, counting down.
GTGAAACAAGGCTTCAACGGTGGTTTGATCAGAAATCTCCGACTTCTTAACAGTAATTCATCCGAGCCAACATATCAATCGCAAACTTCACTCTCATTTCTTGAAAATTTCAAGTAGATTTCATCAGTGGTCAATGAATTCTAGTAGATTTTGCAATATGTCAAGAATTTTGACTTCTACCATGCAAAGCACTATACTTTCCTTCTTTTACTTTTATAATTGATACACTTTTAACCATAACAATCAATCAATTTGCTGACAGTGTATTGATGTGACATGGACACATGGTAGTGATGGATGAACATGTGTAGTGGCATGGCAACCGGCAAATTGGCCACATGTTCGCCACGTCAGCATTTCATGGAAGATTTCGAATTTGTGTGGAATCTAACCGAAATGCATCATTAGATTAAAAAAAATGGTAATGTTTCATGTTCTTAATGAAAAGAAATCAGAATTCAATGACATGATTTCAAGTATGCTAAAGTTCAATAAATGTCCATAAAATTTACCTCAAAATTCCTGAAAATATTTGTGCTAGAAAAGTTTAGTAACTTTCTAGATGAGATCCACCATCTGCCTGTGTTCTCCCGAAATTCCCTAAGGCTTACAGCGTGTATCAGCTATCCCCCATTTTCAATTAAATTTCAGTCAAAATCTGGCGTTAACATCCATCAGATGACTCGAAACCTCTCAATAATCAGTTCAACTGCTTCTTCAGGGCTACATCAATACACAAAGAACTGCTCTGTCTCGTATCCTCTCGGTGGTCCCCGTCTGACCCTGGCTTCGAACTCCCCCTCATTTACGATTCGGAGGTCGAACTGAGGAGTAGCTGGCCCCCCATCCATAAGCTCTGGTAAGATCACCCCACGAACTTGCTGCCATGTCTGGATTGCTAGTTGCTGGTCTGTCTGGTCTGCTTAGCTAAGTATGGAAAAGGGGTTGGATAGACTGAATTTGGTGTCTGTGATGGATAATGGGAGAGGCCGGAGTCGAAGTAGGGCCCCGGGTAGCCGCAACCCCTCGCTAATTAGGGCTAGTAAGGGCAAAAACCCTGCCCCTCTTTCTGCTGCTAGACCTCGCAACCATGAAAGCAGATCAGAACCTACTCCTTCTGGTTTTGTGAAAGTAGGGCATCCCCAAAATCAGAGCCCTGTAGTTACTAACCAAGGTCTGGATTCTCAACCCCAGCGCGAAGGAAATCCACCCCAAGTTACCCGATCTTGGGCTAATGTAGCGAGAGCTGCGATGCAAGGTTACTCGTTGTCTTTTTTCCCCCCTCGATTAGAAGGGGAGAATATTGTGCATTGTATTGAGGAAGATTTAGGTGGAGCTGACCCCATGTGGCAGCAATGCTTGGTTGGCTACTTTGTAGGAAAAAGACTTCCCTTCCGGTTAGTTGAATCGGCTCTCAAACATCTATGGGGCCAAAGACTTCTAGAAGTCAAGGCAAATGATCAAGGGTTTTATTTTTTTCACATAGCTGATCCGGAATTCAGAAGGGAAGTGTTGGAGGGAGGCCCGCTAACTGTGGCACGCGTGCCCCTCATTCTCCAGCAATGGCAGCCCATGTTGGAGTTGAAAAAAGGAGAACACTCATCAATTCCGGTATGGATAAGGTTGAAAAACATTCCCTATGGATTATGGTCAGCCACGGGACTTAGTAAAATAGCAAGTGCCATAGGTAGACCGCTCTACGTTGACCAACGCACCGAACAATTGAAGATGATTTCCTTCGCCCGGGTTTGTGTTGAACTCTCGGCCTCTTCACCCTGCCATGACACCATCAAGGTATTGCTCAATGATGCTACGCGCATCATAGACGTTGAATACGAATGGAAACCCGTATCCTGTTCCAGATGCGGCATCTTTGGCCACAAATGTACTGAAACAATTCCAATTGCCTCTGGATCGGCTCCTCTGCCTAGCTCCAATGAACTGATAAGTCTACCATCTGTTGGAACCAGCTCCTCCTCCCTCCCAGCCCCTAATGTTGTCCCTCTTCCTGGCTCTAACTTAGGCGTGGAAGACAGCAGCCAAAATGGCAGGACTGCAGTAGATGAAGGTTGGCAGACGGTCAACAGAAGGCTGCAGCAGCAGACTACAGCACCGCCTGTTCCTGCTGTTCTCCCTCTTGGTGCTCCCCTCCGCCCAGCTGCATCTCCAACGCTTCAGAAAATCCAGGAACTGAAGCAAACCAGCTCTCTCCAGCAACATCTTGGCAACGCCCAGCTAGCTTCCAGCAGTAGCCAGACGCAAGACACTAGCATACAGCAGCTTTGCAGCAACCTACAACAGGTCTGCAGCAACCAGAAGGCCAGTCCTACTCAATCTCCCCTGCAGATGGCGATCATTCATCCTTCGCCCTCCAGTCTGACAGCAACCACGATGAAGATATTGCAGGACAGAGTTGCCTCCCCTGTGAATCAGATAGATGCTGGTTTGGAACCATCATCCCCAAAATCTTTTAGCTCTGCTGATGATCTTGATGCAGAACCCACTGCCCTGGAGGACCCAACCTTGTTGAGACCTCAAGATAACCCTCCGCCAGAATATGACACCCCTGGCTTGCAACTTACTGAGGTAAGAGTAGAACAAGCTGCAACTCCGCCTATCCAGACCAAATCCACTAAGCAGGCGAGTGGATCTCGGCCCTCATCTAGATCTCTAGCTACTAAGAAGACGGCGGCTCGGGGTAGGCGCCCCAAAAGGAGGTAGCCCTCCTGTCTATATTTTGTCTAAGCATCTTACATGTTTTTTGGCTGCTGGAACATCAGGGGACTAATGAATCCTATTAAACAAACTGAAGTGAGACAGGTTTGTTCGCCTCAATAATATCTCGCAGTATGGGTATTTTGGAAACTAAGGTTTCAGCTGCAAATTTTGACAATATCTCTTCTAACATTATCCCTGGATGGATTTGGATTTCAAACTATGAATACTCCTTTCGAGGGCGCATTTGGGTTGGCTGGAACCCGCTTTTGGTAAGTTTTAATGCCCTGCTCTGCACTGATCAACTTATTCATGGAGAATTAAAGTTTTTGAGTTCCAGTCTTGGATTGACCCTTTCTGTGGTATATGGTGAGCATACATTTGTGGCTAGGAGACCCCTTTGGAACAGCCTTGTTGATCTGAGTTTGAACCTTAAAGATAGCCCTTGGATGGTGGCGGGAGACTTCAATGCCATCAAGGACCCCTCAGACCGTGTGGGCAGCCCGGACACATGGATCCCTGCCTTCGATGAGTTCAAGGAGTGTCTAGATCAAGCTGAATTGGTTGATCTCCGCTATGTGGGCTTCCGGTTCACCTGGTCCACTTCCTCGGGCTCCCGTAGGAAGCAACGGAAAATAGACAGGGTCTTGGTAAATAATCACTGGTGCATGGCCTTTTCTTTCTCTGAAGCGTCTTTCTTGGCTCCAGGTATTTCAGACCATTCTCCTATGGTTGTCAGGATACTTGCTCCCACCTCCCGTCGCATTCCTTTCAAGTTCTTTAACTTCTGGCTCTCTCATCCGGACTTCACAATGCTGGTGGATCAGGCATGGGAGACACAAGTTACAGGGTCCCCTATGTTCACACTTTACGCTAGACTTAAGGTTCTAAAAGCTCGGCTTAAGACCCTAAATAAAGATTACTACTCTGATATTTCTATGCGGGTGTCTGCAGCCAAGAGGGCTTTGGTGGATACTCAAGTAGCACTTCACCTAGACCACCGAAAGTAGCACCTTGGCGGATGTAGAAAACTCTCAACTCAAGGCCTACTCGATCTCCGGTCCCTTGAGGAGTCTTTCTTTAGACGAAGTCCGAGGATCGAGATGGCTCAAGGAAGGTGATCGCAACACCAAATTCTTCCATCACTCGATAAATCACCGGCACCTTCGCAACCGTATCATATCAGTTAGGGACACCTCAGGCCATTTGACTACAGAAACGGAGGAAGTTCAACAGATCTTCGTCTCATACTTCCAGGACCTACTTGCCCCGGTTAACATGGCGTCAAGGCCATCCATACAGGAATTATCGAATGATATCCGTTCCCCTCTTCGGGAAGACCAAGCTAATTTTCTCTCCCAACCTTTTCTCCCTTCTGATGTGCGTGATGCCATGTTCTCTATTGCTGGAAACAAAGCCCCTGGCCCTGACGGGTACAACGCGGACTTCTTCAAAAAGAACTGGGACAAGGTAGGCTCCTTAGTCACTGAAGCAGTCCTGGACTTCTTGGTATCTGGTCGCATTCTCAAGGAGATTAATAACACAATCATCGCTCTGGTGCCAAAAATCCCAAATGCAACATCGGTAGCAGACTTCCGTCCTATTGCATGCTGTAATACAATTTATAAATGTATTACCAAGATGCTATCGTCTAGAATTGCGGCCATCCTTCCTTATGTGATCAATCCGGCTCAAACTGCGTTTATTAAGGGCCGCAGAATCAGTGACAACATCCTTCTTGCCCAAGAACTTTTTTGTGGGTTCTACAATAAGCCCAATGTTCCAAAATGTGCAGTTAAGGTTGACTTTAGGAAAGCCTATGACACTCTTGACTGGGACTTTTTGGAGCAAACTCTACTGGCATTTGGCTTTCCCAACCATTTCACCAGGCTAATTATGGTATGCGTTCGTACTGTCACGACCCGACTCTCAAGTCCGCGACAACCCCTGTTCTCTTGCGGTCATTTGATTTGCGACTCTCCAGGATCCGTCGCCGACCATTATTTTTATCTTTTAATTAAACGCATGCGGAAGCGAATCACAATCTCCGGTCAACTATAAAAGCAGGGATAGCAAGAAAACCCAACAATAACACATTCCAAAGTACTGCTTTATTATCTCCTGATTAACCCTAGGAAGTTTACAAGTACAAGCCCTTACCACGGGCATCTTCCTATCGAGCCAATGAAACCAACAAGTCGAGGTTAATCTACTCCTTCAAAAAACGGCCACGAGCCGTAACACGCGTCGATCCTCCATCCTATGGACCTGAAAATGGTTATTCAATAACCAGTGAGATAAATCTCGGTAAGTCAAAATCCTAAGCCTCGGTTAGGAGACCTACTCGCCTCGAGTGCGCCCTGACGTGCAATGTCTCTATCGCCAACAATTCAACAACAGAATAACACCCAATCGACCATTAACAGACGCACGATTAGACCAAGGCTCATATGCAATTATTAACAGTTAACAATCACAATCACAGGCATCCTTACCTCGATTTTGCCACACGCAACCTGCATGATACGGTTTATCATATGCTCACCTCGATGCAGCAATTATAATAAACAATCAGAACACCTTTCAAATCGTCTCATGTACCATGCACTTTCTCGTTTTCCATTTATTAACACCTTTGAGGGAATTTCCTTCCAACACACAAGTTGGTAGTCAACCGCATAACCGGGCATCGTCCCACTACATTGGGCACGGCTACGTCTGGCCCCCAGACGGCATTCACAAAGAGCATAGGTCCGGCCTCTACCGCGACCCGCATCCGGTCCTCGCCCGGGCATTCCGATAATACGGACTTCGTCAACCACAGATCCCCCACTGGGTGACGGGCTCTTACGTGACCACGCAAGCACACCAATTAATCATGCTCATTTCATTATCTTGTAATGCAGCCAATGCAGACATGATTCGTGCTTGTACACATTAATTCATCGCAAACTCTACATGTAATGCGATAATATTCCACACGTGGTCATACGAATGCAAATGCCTTTCACACGTAATCACACGAATATGCTGAAGATACTCAATCCTAATTCACAATCGTAGTCCATGAATTTACTCCACCGAGTATATATTAAACAATATCATCAAAGGCAGCATATATACGTGTATTCACTATATAATTCACGTGAGGAAAGTACAACTAGTAATCCACCGATATATAATCCACGTGAGGAAAGTACAAACAATAATCCATCGAAATTAATCGATACTGGCACAATTAATAAATAATGTACTTTCCAAAAATAATACTTTACTCCAAAGATATTCCATTAATAATTATCCAACAATAATTATTCAATATCCCAAAATAAATCAATCATCCACAATCAATTAATTAATTCATCTCCAAATATAATTAATTAATTATTACCCAGAAATAATAACAACCAATTTCGAAATTAATAATAAATTAATTAATTCCGAAAATAATAAATAATAATTCCGAAATTAATAAATAATTATTATTTTATCCCAAAAATAATAATAATATTTATTAATACTAATCATGGTTACCGATCTAACCCAACTATGGTTAATTAACCCGACTACGATTAGTTAATCCAACCAAGATTACTTTAACCTAACCGCGATTAACCAATTACCTTTAATCTAACCGCAGTTAATTTATTCTAACCACGATTAACACTAAACAAGCTTACTCAATAATAATCAACCACCAATCATCAACATTAACCATGCTTAACATTAAACTAATCACCCTAAGGGAGTTTAGTACCCTAAACAAGGTTTAGAAAATCAACTCACGCGTTTAGCGATTCCAACCACACGAGCACGACGGCGGCGACGAGAACAACGAGCGGCTCGCTTGGGGACAACGGCGGGTGACAACCGGCAGCCGTTTTCCAACAAAACAGCTTCCGATGAAGCTGTTTTGTGCTGAACAGCAGCCGAACAGCGGCTGGTGATGCTGGACAGCGGCTGGCTGTGTCCCGAACAGCAGCCAGCAGCAACCAGCAGCAACGGCAGCAACTTCCAGCGGCAGAAACAGCAAGAAACAGCAGCGGACAGCAGCAAACAGCAAGCAGAAACAGCAGGAACAGCAGCAGACTTGGACAGAGGAGGAGGGGGAGCGGTGCAGCTAGCTCGCGGGGCCGGCGGACGACGAGACCGGCGGACCAGCGGCGAGTTGGCTGGACGGCAGTGCTGCGGTGATGATGGGTGGCAGCAGCAAGAAAACGCAGCAGCAGCAGCAGCAACAAGCCAGCGTCGGCTTGAAGAGAGGAGGAAGAAGAAGAAGAAGAAGAAGCTGCTGGGAAGGAGGGGGGGCTGGCGTGCAGCAGAAGTTGCCCGAAGAGAGAGAGAGAGAGAGAGAGAGAGAGACCCACATGGGTGTCAGCCACATTGAAGGAGAGAGAGAAAAAGAAAGTTGACAAGTCAAAGATGGGATGGGGCAAGGGGATTGTCGACCAAGGAAGGAAAGAAACGTGAGGGAGAAGAGAAAGAAAAAGGGGGAGAGAGAAAGGGAAACGTGCGGATGAAGTTGGGGGGAAAGAAAAGATAAAAGAAAGGACCACAAGACAAGTCCTAAATAAGCTTCTAAAAAGGGCAATTCGGTCTTTTTCGCTGAAGACAAACTCCCAAATATTTGGGCTTCAAAATCTCGGCGCGTTGAATCGCTTTTCCATAATTCGAGACTGCAGATAAATTCGAGAATCAATGAGACACGTCCAATATTTTAGTCTCGACATCTTTAAAAATTCGATACCCGATACCGGATTGAAATTCGTGGTTAAAATCAATCAATCGCAACTTTAGTACGACCTAACTTTCAGGCAGCATTTAGGGGTTCTCGCGCGTTTGACCCGTGGTTGATAGCTTTTCAATCCACGATCGTGCATATTCAAATCAGGGCGATCCTCGATTGTCATGTAATCACGAGAGGTTAATTGCTCACATTGAGTACAGGGCCAAAAGGAAATCGGTTTAACGTCGTTCGCAATTAATATCGAAGTCGTGCGGAATCACCCGCAATCCGACCTCGTATTTTTGTCGACTCGATTTATTTCCGTTCGCTAATTGGCCTGCAACAATGTAGTATTATTCCTCTTTGATCCTTATGGTCGAGCGGTATATCCCTGATTAAATCCACTAGTCGTACGCGTATCGATCCTTAATGGCCTTGCCGAATAGTTAGTTAACTCATGAGGGGCCAACTCAGAGTAAACGTAACTAACAGTGCATTGATAAAATAACCATTTCACATATCCCGAAATGGGTCAAAATTCAGGATGTTACACGTACCCCTAAGTTTTCCATTTCGATAAATGGCGAACTTCATGGTTTTTTCTCTAGTGGGAGAGGCATAAGACAAGGTGACCCTATGTCCCCATACCTCTTCACCCTGGCTATGGAGATATTCTCTGGAATTATTGACTCCTATACCCAGCACCCGGATTTCCGGTTCCACTGGCGATGCAAGGCCTCCCGCCTGTCCCATCTTTTCTTTGCAGACGATGTATTCATATTCAGCAAAGCGAGCCTTCCTGCTGTCTCCCGCATCAAAGACGGGCTTACCTTATTCTCTAACTGGAGTGGCCTGACCCCAAACTCGAACAAGAGTGAGATTTTTATATCGGGAGGTTCTGAGGCGGTCAAGGATCAGATCATACAAGCCCTTGGCTTTTCTCTGAGTCCTTCCGGTGCGTTATCGGGAGTGCCCATCATAACAACTCGTTTGAATAAGGTAGATTGTAATGCCCTTGTCTGACATCTCACCTCTCGAGTCCAATCTTGGACACACCGTTTCCTCTCATTTGCAGGACGTCTTCAACTTATTAAGTCGGTCTTGCATGCCATCCAAGCTTACTGGGCTTCCATATTCTGGCTTCCTACATCGGTGGTGGACAAAATTGAGCAAATATGTAGACAATTCTTATGGAAGGGTCCCTCTATGGGGTCAGGCGGGGCAAAGGTATCTTGGGCGGATGTTTGCCTCCCGACTTCGGAAGGAGGCCTTGGAGTGAGAAGAATTAGAGACAGCAATAAGGCTGCCATGGCAAAACACATATGGCTCCTCTTCACCGATAAAGAATCCTTATGGTGCAAATGGATTCATGCCACATACCTCAAAAGGAAGAACTTCTGGTCTTCTCCGACTCCATCCCTGTGCTCCTGGGCATGGAGGAAGATTCTTGCCTTGAGGGATGAATTTCAACCTCTCTTCAGGTGGAAAATAGGAGATGGGGAGACTACCTCACTTTGGTTCGACCCCTGGCTTGACTCCGGTCCGCTCAACTTATTATTTTTTGACTCTTATATATCCCAGTCAGACCTTTCCAGTCAAGCGAAAGTCAAGGACCTCTATTCCCCGGATGGCCTCCAGCTTCTCCAAGAGCTGGCTTTATGGCAAATTTCGGTACCCCAACTCTCCTTTGGACAGGGATTCTCTCACCTGGGCCGAGGACCTATCGGGCAAATACTCGATGGTCTCGGCTTGGAATGCGATTCGGCGGAAACTCAATCCAGTTTATTGGTCCTCATTTATATGGGACAAGGCCTTTGCTCCCAGACATCAATTTCTTCTATGGCTAATTACGAAGAAGAACGCCTTCCTACTCAGGTATACCTTATGACACATGGCAGACTACCGAGTGTCGAGTGCCCTCTCTGTAAGTCTAGGCCTGACTCAGTGAATCATCTTTTTTTTGATTGCCCAATCTCCAAATCGCTAGCAATCTTCTGGGCTACCAAATGTAACCTGCCTTGGCGCAATTCCTCTTGGACAGACAACCTCCTCTGGCTTATAAAAATTTTGTCTAGAAAGGGTTTCTACAGGGAGTTAGCCCGCTTCTCCTTTGGCTCCCTCTGCCAACTCATCTGGAAGACTAGGAATGAGATCCTCTTTCAAGGGCATACCCTTCTTGTTCCGGCTTTAAAGTTACATCTCTTCAAGACGGTGAAAGATAAAGCCCTCACTTTTTCCAAAGTTGAAGACTTGTCCCGGGAATCGAAGGTTGCAGCGCAGTTGGGGATTAGACCCTCGTATTTTTGCTCGGGAGCCCAATAGCGGGTCGACTAGGAATTAGAATACCCTCTATTCCATGTAGATCACTTTGTTGTACTCCTTTCTTGATGTACGCGGTACCCTCCCACTCCAGCGACGTGTAGTCCAGCTGAGTGACCGTTGGTACCGTGTTTTCCTTTTCCTGTACTAGCTCTTGGTTGTCATAATATACTCTTACCTTACCAAAAAAAAAAAAAAAAAAAAAAAAGAACGAAAAGTTCACACATTAGTGACTCAAGCAAATGTAACCCGAAGATCATTTAACTCATACCCCAAAAGAAGAGAAAAAAAAATAGAAAACGAGAACTTTAGGTATATTTTCCCCACTCAATTCCTCTGGCTACGATGAACTACAAGGATCTGCATGAGGGGATCATATGCTATTAGTTCTTTAACGAACAAACATTTTAAATCCATGGGTCTATTCGAATTAACATGTGGATTGCAACGGGATATGAATTTTGAGATAAGCAAATTGGTCAAGAGTTCCAAGCTAAATCTTAATCAGAAAATTTCACCTGTTAGACTCATATATGAACCATGTAACTTTCTTATTACTAAAGAGTCAATTCTAGTTACTTTCAATTTCTTCAAATTTCCAATTAAATCAAGTAGATTGACCACATTTCAAGTCCAACTAAACCAACAAGTTCATTTTCGCAAGAGTATGGAAGCTCTTGTATCATAGCACCCACATCAAAACAGAGATGTATAAGCTTTAACTAGCGCTTCAATAGAGTTTGAAGGCTCCTCTATCTCCCAACACCCCTTTAATGACAAATGTTAACGGACTAATTAAGGGATTAGAATGTAAACTCACCCGGCAACAATTCTGACGACCAAACGCAATGGCGGTGGCAAGGTTACACACGGCTACGTCCGAAACATCGAGGAGGCATGTGTAAAATAAAGTGGGTCTCACGAGGTTGCTTTCCGGTTAAGCAAGAATGATGAGCGAATGGCTCACGGATGGGTGGCGCGGCTTCTCTATTGTGGACGACGGCTTACAGACGATGATGGCATGCGGCTGTGGCTGGTTTGGGGGGGAGGAACAACAGCATAAGTTGCGGCTAAGGAAAAGAAACGAAAGAAACAAAAGAGAAGGGGAGAGAGAGAGAGGGGTGATTATTCTACTGCCAAAATTAAGAAACGGGCCTTGAAAATGGACTAGAATGAATAGAAATGGGATCTGCAAATCGTTGGGCTCGAATTGCTAACAGGCTTGAAAATGGGCCAAGAAATCATTTTGGGCTTGGTGGGCCTAATTGGGCCCACGTGGGCTTATTTGGGCCTTGTGACCGCCCACCTTGGGCGTGTGCTCCAATGGGCCCTTGCTTGGCCCACTTCCTCGTGAGCTTCAAATTTCAGCCCGTTAAATCCTTTTCTGATCATTTCGGATTTACCGATAAATTTGAGAATCAACGAGGCATTGTCCAACATTTTAGTCTCGACATCCTTGAAAATTCATTACCCAAAATTGAAATTGAAATTCGTGGTTAAAATCGATCAATTGTGACTTTAATATGACTTAACTATCGGGCGGCATTTAGGAATTCTCATGTATTCGACCCGTGGTTGATAACTTTTCAATCCACAATCGTGCCTATTCAAATCAAGACGATTCTCAATTGTCATGTAATCATGAGGAGTTAATTGTTCATCCTGAGTACAAGGCCAAAAAGAAATCAATTTAACGTCGCTCGCAGTTAATATCGAAGTCGTGCGGAATCATCTGCAATTTGCCCTTCTGAATAGTTTGTTAACTTATGAGGGACCAGCTTATAATAAATGTAACTAATAGTGTATTAATAAAATAAAAATTGTATATATCACGAAATAGGTCTAAATTTAGGATGTCACCATGGATTTTTTTTTTCCTTTTTTTCCATCGTCACTAGCAACAAAAGCACACACGGAGGGAGCGTGTACAAAACATGGAAAAGAACCTAACAACGTTGAAAATGCAATTAGATGAATGCAGAATGAGGGTTGGTAAAGTGGTCATGTATGTTGACCTGTATCTCTACAGCAATCTGAGCCTTTCTTAAATATATTTACCAAGGCCTTGCAGATCTTGAAAACATAAATTAATTTAAGGTACATGTAATGTAATATTGATAATTGCTTTCTCAGTGGTACATCTGCTAGGAAGATTCTAAAACAAATAATAAAATAAGGCGGCTGTAGAATAATCAGATTGATGGTGGTGAATTTAGGGCTTATTTGATAATCATTCCGATTTTTTTTTTTTTTTTTTTGTTCTTTTGTTATTCGGAATAGAAAAAGAATATAAATCCATTTGATAATGTCAACTGAATTTTATATTATCTAGAATAGAAAAGTGATCAGGAAATAAATTTGGAATAAAAATAAAAAGTAAAAAATTCTACTTTTTTATTTCTTGAAATAGAAATGGAAACAATGTAATTTATAAATAAAAAATATTTCTCGGAATAGAAATATTGCCCACCACACCCTTAGTAATAAGGATAGACTAGAAACGAGAGATCCTTTATCTTCGGTTTCCGGCCACATCCCCACGAGCTTTTGGGTCTTGTTAAGCCGTCGGACAATTGTTTTGTGCTTCCCCATAGTGTAGATTCTCTCTTTGAAATCCATTCCTTGGGGAAAATAAAAGAGTTAAAATAACAAAGACGACAGCTAATTTGGCTCGTAATTCACGGGACAAACCTTATTATATACTCTTCATCGTGTTTCTCCAAGTAATTAACGTGACTGGATTTCGATGGCATCAGAGGCATCAGATTATTTCATAAGCCAACATCACACGAGTCATTTGTTGAACATTTTTTGACATATAAACATGTCTCTGTTCTTTTTTCAACTCGAAAACAATGACGTAATGGAAGCCCATGTGAAAAAGGCCATAAGGCTTGGGAATTGCATATTTTGAATTCGGCATTCGGCCTATTTGAGGATAGGACTGGGCTAAAGAATATGATAGAGAGGTTAGCGGGGGGAAACCACCGGTGGTCGGCGAGGCACTACTGGCCAGTGGCGGTGGTTGTTGATGGTTGACATCAGAGCCAATGATGGCCTTGATGCATGACCTTGATGCAACACTATCAACGACCGCGCGATAACGGAATTTGAGATTTTATGACTAAACCGACTGGGGAGAGGACAGGAGAGCAAGAATTGCCATTGCATCGGTGACCATATCGACCTTCGTAATGTGGTTGTTGGGCTGGTTGGCCGAGTTCCAATGAGAGAGGAAAACTAAAGCCACTTCTGAGTCATCTCTTCTATCTTTTCTAGGCTATGCCTTAGGTAGAATTTCTTATCCAAATCCAGGGTCATCCATTTCCTTACTTGTGGTCATTCTATAGTATCTAATTAATGAATTACTCAATCTAGTCTAGTACAAATAATAGCGACGTTAGCATAAAATCAAAAGAAATTGCACTCAGGTGAGATATCAGAATTATTTCACCAAGATTTGACAAAATCTAGTGTTCGCGTTGACGGCTTGCTAACACCAATTCTAACAGTAAAAAAGATGAAACTACTGACGTGGCTAATTAAAAAGTCACTAAGTGAGCCAGGCCTGTTCCTGAACCGAAGGTCTATGGGAATGAGATGAAGAATTCCGAAGCAGGTGGAAGCGAGGTCTGAACCAGAACAACCATGCCTAAAAACAACCATTTGAGCTCTGTTTTGTTTTTTTTTTTGGCATATATTAGCCATTACTTTGCTAATTTCATTCTTCACTCTAAAGCTTATAATGACTTTAGCATCGTGGAATCCTGAAAATTCCTCGCCAGGAGATTTCTTTTTTGTGGTATGCAGAGCTTGCAGAGCCATGAGCTGATCGAACTTGGAATTCATTGGAGGAAAGTTAAGTTGCATCCCACACCGAATTTTTGTTAACACTATCGAATACTAGAACTTTTCTTACCCAAGCGACACTAAATGCGAAGAGGTTTGAAGACCCAACATTAAAAATAGACATGCCACACAATGAGAACCATGCCCATAACTCGCTCTCCAATTATGTATTCAAGTAGAGCCCAAAAATTACATCATTATTCTCCTAATAAAATACGGATTCAATGTGTTTTTAGCATGATAAGTCCAAGATTCTTATAGGCAGCATGCAACTCTTCAAGCATCTCCAACTGTCCAATACCATCACCAAAATTTCTCATCGAGGAGTCCATCGTAGTTTCCTTTCGTTTTCTTTAAATTTTCAATCCAGTATATATCAAGTCTATTTAACCATTTCAAGTCCAACTCAACCAACTATTGTAATATCTCAAGTGTGTGGAGGTTCAATGACTTCTAGATCTTACACATGAAAGAGATAGTGTAATTTCATTCTAATCTTTAAAAATGTACCAAGCATTAGAATAGTAATCCTATATAATCTCAACATGAAATCTATAGAGAGCCTCCAAACATTAGAAAAACAACACAGTTCTACAGAAACTTTATCACTTGGAACAGAAATCCATTTGTTTTATCTTGGACGATGAACCAGACGAAAACTTCAATAATAATTTCCTTGCGGCGTCTGTGAGCTATCAATGACCTCCAACTAAACTTCAGTCAACGTTTTTGGGTTGACTTTCATCCGATGATCCAAAACCTCCTCAACAACCAATTCAACTACATCTTCAGGGCTGCAGTAATGCACAAAGAAAGAAAAGTTGTTCCAACGGAAGACACAATTATATTAAAATTACAAACAAATTGCTTATTCAACATCTCCAACAAATTTAACCCTGAAACCTTTCGACTTATGCAAAAAACAAGAGAGAATGAAAAACAAAAACAAAAACAAAAACAAAAACAAAAAATGAAGGTCCTTGGTGGTGTACCGCTAAGCAATTCTGTTTCACCACACAGTTCCCCCGGATATGTTAAACCAGAGGATCTACTTCTGTGAACATATATGTACGGCCATGTGGTGAAATAACTTCAAAAATTTATAACTACAACGTGTGGAACTAAGTATTAGCATCAGTTGATCCACAGCTATACTCATCAGATATTGATCGATTTCAAGAAATGGAGATGCTATAGAATTTCAGGAGCCAGTGCGAAGTTGCTATCTTGATGGAATGAATGAAATTGGGTCCATCTACCAGACTTGAGGATGTCATTTAATGTCTAACATTTGTCTAATCTGAAATGATATGGAATTTGAATTCCGTGATAAGCAAATAAGAGACTGGTTCAAAATTTCCAAGCAAAATCTTGGGACACTAGGGCATATCTTACAAGCTGTTTTCTAGTGATGTTCGAGCAGAAACAATACAAATTTGTTTTATTTTTATATATATAAAGTAAATAAAGCTATACCTTTGCTACGTATAATAAAAATTGGTTCTCCAATTCTTGGGGCAATTTCTTCTAATTTATATGTTAACTAGTAGCACACTCGTGAGATGAGAATTTTAAAATTCCTTTCTTATTTCAAATTTAAGATCTCAAAATATTTGAATTTCTGTGCATATATCGATTCCCTTTGTTCCAGCATTGTTGAATTTTTTTCCAGTTAACCTTTTTGACTTACAAGATTGCTGTCTTTTGTTCCGCAACATGCTTGGATCACATTGTTCTTTTTACATTCCACTTGCTTCACGGTAATTCGGCAATCAAAGAATATTTCCTCATTTTTCATTGCTTGTATTGCTTGGGAAAATGAGCCAACAAAAAAATGTTTTAATCATCAATAAAAATATATAAGTATAGATTTTTGTATAAAAGTACTTTCTACTAACTCATTTCCCCAAATGATACAATAGCCAAACAATCAAGGAATGTTTATACAAGTGTTGATTTTCCACGAAACAATTGGATTCACTCCATCTATGTATCTATATGAGTATCATCAATTCTGTTTCAATTCAAACTTCCATGAGTTAAAACGAAAGTGGTACCTAATTCATTCCATGGTTAACACTTTTTCCCCAAATGATAAAATAGCCAAACAATCAAGGAAATGTTTATTTGAGTGTTGATTTTCCATGAAACAATTGGATTCACTCCATCTATATGTCTATATGAGTGTCATCAATTCTGTTTCAATTCAAACTTCCATGAGTTAAAACGAAAGTGGTACCTAATTCATTCCATAGTCAACACTTTATGTGGTATCTTTTCTGTCATGTTATGGATACTGTTAAGAAAGAAAAAAAAAAGGATCTCCCGGCTCCTTTAATGCTATTGTCTCTCAAATATAGAGTGGACTCAAAGACATTCTACTCAAATTTACCTTCACGAATTTCGCCCAAGCATAGACACTCTATAACAAAGAACAGTGAGTGTGTATCGTTCAAGAATGGAGAAATTGGTTTCCAATAGTCAACAAAGCTGCCACTTTATTTCATAAATCTTTTATAGATTCCAACATTTAATCAACTTTTCTCCAATTTATATGCATTTCCTAAAACTTATATCACGCTTCTCTCCCTTCATCAAAATCTTCGTCATTTGTATTGCATGCCATTTCTTCTATGCGAAACTCAATGTTGGTAAAGGAAACTGAATCGCTGATGTGTAATAATTTCAAAGGTAAAAAGCAATTAATCCAAACAGAAACTTTACCTGTCAGTTTTCAGGTCGAACACCTTGGCCAGCGGGACCTGTTTAAGAGCCCGTTCCCATTCCTCCACTTCGCTAGGGTCTTCCCTAGCTCTGTGCCTGTCTAGGGAGTGTCTATATAAAGAGCTTTCGAGATTAACATCCTCAATGTCCACGTCATAGAGAATGGGGAGGATTATCTTTTCACCTTTTGACTTTGACGTGCAATCTATCATGCGCGCAAGTTCACGGAAACACAACTGACTAGAAAGATAATTTTTAGAGAAGATGGGTATGTAGGTGTGAGAGTCATCCATTCCTCTCCACAAACTTGGAACAATTTCTTCACCAAAAGCCAATTCTTCATCAAAAATCATTTCTTCTTCATAATTGCAAAAGGAAATTTGATTACTGATCAGGCTACTGTAAAGGAAATCAATTAAGCTTTTACGAACGTCTGGTCCTCTAAAACTCACATACACATCATACTTAAGTATTTTGTGGCAAAGCCATGTCCTTGAGACATCCGATAATCTTTCCAGGACAGTGCAACCACGACCATCCCATTTCCAGCTTTCTAAGGCATCGATGCCCTTAACTGCTCTTATCCTCGCACAATGTTCCAGCTCAATACGTTGTAGTTTATCCAACTTTGATAAGTCGGGTAATTCTTCTACTGAAGGACATTTTGAAAGACAGAGGTACATCAAGGATTTCAATTCTGACAGACCTCGAATCTGAATTAGATTCTTTAAGCTGTTCAAACGCAAGCGCTGTAGACTCTTCAAGAGTGACAGATCAGGTATTTCTATGAGGGATTTCCCTTTACTTATTTCCAGTTCCCTCAATTGTATTAGGTCTTGAGAGACAGGTAAGCTTGAAATTGGGCATCTAATGACACAGAGATTTGATAAATTCTTTAACTTGGAAAAGTTTGGCAGTGGACTACCTTGGAGTTTCAAGGTTGACAAACAAGATGGAAGCTGATGGATGAATTGCTCTTTCATCTGATGTGAGTAAGGTTCCTCGGCTGAGTTAATCAATTCCAGATATTCTAATTTGACGAGGCTTGAGATGTTAGGCATAAACGAGAAGTCACGAGCTTGAAGCTGAAGGTGTGTCAAACTTGATGGAAGAGATGTCACTTCTCGAAGGTTCCACGAACCCAATCGAAGTGTTTGGAGATGAGACAGAAGGCCTATCACCCCAGGCAATGTAGAGATACGAGTTCCTGATAAGTCCAATATCCTTAAATGGGATAGCTCTCCAATTTTGTCCAGGTTTCCATCTGTCAGATGCAAGCATTTCGCAGCATGCAACTCTTCGAGCATCTCCACGTCTCCGATAGTACAAGGAAACTTTTTTATCATTGTACCACCTATCCTCATCACCTTTAGTATCTTTAACTTTCCAATAGAATCGGGTAGTGTGTCTATTCCTGACTTTGACACATCCAACCCAACCAACTTTTGTAACTCCCCAATGGAGGACGGAAGCTCTTTTATTCCCTCGCACCCATGCAAAGATAAGTATGTCAGTCCCACCATCCCTCCAATAGACTCTGGAAGTTGGCTGATTCTAGGGTGCTCGTCTAATATAAGACTTGACAAAGATGTCAGCTCACCAAATCTATTCGGAAGCTTTAACAGTTTAAAATTTTGGGGCATGAAAATCTCTGTCAAAGAATGTAGAGAACCAATTGCTTCTGGTAACTTTGCAAGAGAACTACACCGCTTGATATTCAAAGTTTTTAAGTTTTCAAGCTCACTGATGGAGCGGTCAATTGTGATCAAATTGGGACACCGAGCGAGTATTAAGATCTCCAAAGATTTGAAATTAGAAAAGTTGGGTGTCTTCGTCAACTTTTTGCAACCCGTTAAATTCAGAACTTTCAGCTTTTTCGTCACCTGCTGGAAAAGAAATTGAATTAAAGAGAATGAAATGCATCAATCATCTTACCATATATGTCTAGGGAAATTTGACGTAATTATCCTCTCTCTTTTTTAATTCGGTGTAATCTTAATTGCAAATGGCACAACTAGATGAAATATTGATCAATTTTCTAGAATGGCCTAGACACCTCTAGGATTAATGTTCTACAGGTCTCTAGCTTAGTTTTGACAGGAGTTAGTTAAAGCTTGTGGCCAAAAATATGCCCAAGGAAAAATATCTCTGACAAATGTAGGGAAAAAAAATTTAGTCAATGGGTTGAGCCTATAAATAGGCTCGGGATGTTTGGTCAAGTACACAAGAGACCATATAGCGACATCAAAGTTCGTTGCCCATTACCCTTTGCAATATAAACTCAACATAAACAAATACTTAACTGCTCCTAAAAAATTTCCTCTACCTTGTCCCTTGTCCCGTAGTTAAAAACTAGATCCAGTTTAAAGCTCGAGCCCTCGCTCATTAAATTAAGTGAAGTAAAAAAGTAAAAGTAATGTCATTTTCATTCGCTTTACATTTCACTAATGCAATTATAACATAACATAAACAAATATTTGACTGTTAAAATTAGGCCAGTGAGCCGCTTGAAGCATTATAAAGCTCAAGCTCAACTTGATTCAAATCATCTACTTAGCTATTCCAAATAAACATCTGATCATTTGCCGTTCAAGTTGGGTGTTACCAATCTCAAACTCGATTCCAGCTTGAGTATAACTAAACTTGACTCAAATTTTAGGTTATTGAAATCATATCTGATGCATATTGAAGCAAAATGGCACTTACTATAATTGGAATACACCATTTGCAAATCCTAAGCAACTTTCAAGACTACGAAGCCAAGGTTATAAACCAGATGAAGAATTGTTTATGTGGGATATAATCGTATTTTACTTTGCTTTATAAAAAAATATGGAATGTAGCTCTATATACTCTACACTTAGATGAGATGGGGGTGCAAACAAAACCATTATGGCAATGGTTTGGGGTAGTGATAGAACGAAGTAAAATATCTGTTTTGCTTCTACCATGGCCTCATTCATCATGAATGAGGTAATGCCAAAAAGAAGTATATAGGAAGGCATATCATACCTGCATGTGGTTCCATCCACCCCAGCCATCTTCAATATTGCTTTCCGAAAGGTCAAGCATGATCAAATTACTAAAGTGATGGTTATTCTCCAAGTTGCTAAAAAATTCAATGCATTTTACTTGAAGGAACCTCAGATTTGGTAGAGCAGATGATTCTTCAGGCCCGAAATTGCAGTTGCAGCCACTGGAAGTCAGGCTTAGTCCTTTTACATCTTCATTTTTCTGCCATCAGGAACTCGAGATTAATTGAGAGCACAACATTCAACACTTTTACAGAGCTATAATGAAAGGAAGCATATTAACACGGGTAAATAATTTCTCCCAGCAAGGAGACTCAAACACCATTAAGGAGACTTTTCAGCTCCTATCTGAAAATGACTTTTAAATCAAATCTCCATTTCCCATTTTCAACTTTTCAAGAAAATATTATTAGCATATCAATTCCTATCTTGAGAGTTTTTTTGTTTTCTCTATAGTTGTATTTGAAAGTAATTTTAGAATTCTTCATTCAACTGGTTTTCTTCTGATTTTGCCCAGATAGTACGTGAAACAGTAATTCGCTGTTTCATAATTTCCAGAAAACTATTTCCTATTCTACAGAATCCAGTAAACAAAGCAAACCATTAAACAATACATCTGGTGTCTCTCCGCTAATTTAGAAAACCTTTCTACACAAGAGTTTGAGAGAAAGCTATCTCACTCACAAGACAAATGGAAAGTAAACGAAGCTATCTGTAACATAA
The DNA here is from genome assembly GCA_014182895.1 of Angophora floribunda. NCBI lineage: Eukaryota > Viridiplantae > Streptophyta > Magnoliopsida > Myrtales > Myrtaceae > Angophora > Angophora floribunda. Next base: position 28,007,952 of record CM024707.1, on the reverse strand, counting down.
AAGAAGAAATTCAACAAGTTTCTTTAAATTATGTGACATACTCTTCAATTTTACCTCTTTCCTCTCTAGGAGTTTTAAAGCATCCTCATGAGTCCACACCCTACTAAATTTGCAATGACGTTCTTTGCAAGGATATTCTTCAAGGACAATGTGCCTTCCTAGATCTCGAATTTGGTCATGCATCCAAAACTTATTATCATCTCCAATTTTTATCAAGGACTGCTCAATGAGGACAGAAATTGCACTGATAGGATAGTAACCACAGTCACCCCACATGATTACTGGATATGTTCGGTCCTCATTGGTGAAAAAGCAAGCAATATCCAGAAATACTTCTTTATCTTTCTCTTCCAATCCATCATAACTTATCATTAATGTATCTTGGACATCTTTAAAGGGACCTCTATCTAACTTCTTCAACATCTCTTCCCATAGCTCTCTTTTATTACCATGTGACCCCAAGGTGTCTCCTTTATGAAAAAGAAATGAACCTATCACCTCGACAGCCAAAGGAAGCTTGGCCACTTTATCAACAATATCCTTTGAAATATCAACATAACCTTCTATTGGAAAGTCTCTTCTAAAAGCCCGCTTACAAAACAACCGAAGGGCTTGATCAAATTCCATTTCATGAACTTCATAATCCACAATTTCTTTACTTTGATATACAACCTCTTTATCGGAAGATTCACCTTGAATCTTCAAGATACTTTTCTTTTTACTTGTGATAATGATCCTACTACCAGAACCAAACCAATCAGATTTTCCTGCTAGCTTTTCGAGTTGCTTTTCCTTATCTAGATCGTCAAGAACAATGAGGACTTTTTTAGTTTTACATACTGCCTCTATCCAATACATCCCATCTCCAACGCCTTTAATTTGGTCAGCCTGCACAGAACTACCAACACTTGCTAATAACTTTTTCTGCAAGGTCACAAGACCATCAAGACCATTTTCTGATGTTTTTCGAACGTCATTTAGGAAACTGACACGTTCAAAGTTAGAAGACAATTTTTTGAACACAACCTTCGCAAGTGTTGTTTTACCGATACCACCAATTCCATGTATCCATAGGAAACGTACACCTTCAGAGTTAACATCCAACTTTTCTATTATGGCTTTTATCTGAAGATGATCTTCAACCAAATCCACAGGCACATCCACTTGTCTGCCACTAAGCTTACGCAAAACATCTTCAACAATCGACTCAATTATTTTACCCTGGCTGCAGCAAAGCAGGAAGAGGTTGATTCAGTCAAAGGCAAGAAAGAAAAGGGTATAAATAATGTCCCTCGGCTTGGGACCATATGGTTAAACAGGTAAATTAAGCGTTAAAATCAGTTGCTACATACGTGGAACTTCGATGGAATTAGTTGACTCATCAGTTTGACGAATTTGAGACGTCTTAACAATGCATGAGCCGATATGACGAGATATTCTTGATGGAATGAACGGAATAAGATTCGTAAAACTGGACAGGTAATTTTGTTTAATCAATGCTTAAATCGACTAAATAAACTAAGGGAGCCGCTAGCATGACCGTCTCTGTAGAATGACGGAGTTGACGGTCAATGGTCAGCCACAAAATTTTTTTGGTAAACTTCCCAACCGGTTTCAATTTTTACTCTATATTTCCTTTCTTTTTTTACTTCTATGTTTCCTTATTACAAACTTAAATTGAGAGACAAAATCATAGGAGGGCCCACAAAATGATATTTCTTGCATACGAAGAGAGAGAAAAAAATATGTTAGGTACCAAAATATAAATAATTACAAGTAAATTAATATTATCACTTACTAAAAGGAAATCCATTAATGTCATTATATAGATCTATTATATTCAACAGATGAAAAAACACTTACAACATCGGCTTTGCAACTAATTATAACTTATTCAATTACAAAATCCAACAATAATTAGAAGTTTAAAGCGTACGAGATAATTACATTCCCCCTTTACGAGTTTATTAATTTTTTTTTAGATGGGAATAATATCCACATAATCTTTTTCTTCAGCTAGAAATATCCACTATTTTGAAAGTTATAACTAAGCTCTTCATATATTTCTAATTATTCGAATATAATCACTTTGATTTGTTCTTCATATATCAACTAGTTTCAATTTGTTTGTTATGATTTTGTTGCTTGAGTTCGCAATAAGGAAATGTAGAAGTCAAAAAAAAAAGGAAAAGGAAAAGGAATCAAAAATTGAAACCGATTGACGAAGTTTATCAGTTTTTACAAAAAAATTGGTGGCCGACCACACAGACACCCGCCGGAATCCCATCCGGCCCGACATCGGAGGCCACCAGACGTTCCCAGACGATCCCCGTTTACCAGCACAGCACTACATAAACATTGAACAAGACTTGGAAAGAAAAAGGCATATTGAGCCATGGCGAGAAAAAACAAAAAGCCCACGTCCAGACTTTAAACGGATCACTCAGACGTGCTCGAAATCAGAAATAATGGCTTAGTAAAACCAACGGAGTTCAGTTCTCATTCAGGCATTCTAACAAACACTGGGCATACGCTACTGGAACAAGGGGTTCTTGGTCCAAATCGGGACTCAAACCTACCCCGGCGACCTCGACGCACGATGTAGGGGGATTAGGAAACAAAATACAGGGGCCACGAGGGCCGGAGCTCGCGCAAGCTGGACGGCCACGAGCTTCGGCCCGTCGTGCCCAAAACAGGGCAAGTGCAGAGCCGAACCTACCTGTTCGGCTTGGAGACGTCGCCAGGGAAGGTCGTCGGACGGGTCTGCGTGCCGCCGAGACCCCCTCTCTTGATCTCTCAGTCGATCGGATCTCTCATTCTCCGTTCATCCTCTCTCTGCCCCTCTCGATCTCTCTCTTTCACTCTCGCGGAAGAAGCCCCCCCTCATCGAGCTCTCTCTTTCCTTTTTATCCCTCTCTCCGTCCTCTCTCCAGGACGACGCCAGCTCGCCCCGTACCGACCGAGCGTCGCGCGACATTCCCCGTGCTACTGTGATCGCTCGTACGTTGTCCTTCGTCGTGCGTCGTCGCTGTTTGTCGGGGAGCCAGCGTCCAAAGCAAGCGAGGAGAGAAGGAAAAAAGGGAAGGTGAGCGGGCCAGGCCGGGCCGGGCCGGGGAGAAGAAGTGGGCCGGCCCGCGCTGGGGAGAAGAGAAAAAGAATAGAAAAAGGGAGACTGGGCCTGGCCCAGGCGAATGGAAATAGAAGAAGAGGAAAGGAAAGCAGCCCGGGCTGGCCTAGCCCTGGCCCGGCCTCGCTTTTTGCTTTTATTTTTATAACTCTTCTAATAACTTTTTTTCAAATTTTTTTAATAATTAATACTAGTAATGATGATGTTCCTAATTTCCATATGTGATGCAATTTAATAAAAATTATTTTTTTCTTAGGGCTTAGAAATTAATTTATAATTTTCTATGCAATTAAGCCTCAAATAAATAAGTAAATTTTGGGAGTTAATAGTGACATAAAAAATCCAAATAGGATTAAGCTCCTACAGAGGTTGCTAGAGAGGTTGAATCCTAATATAATACAAAGATAAATACGTGGCTCCAGCAAAGCAGGAAAGATATTTCAGTCAAAGACATGAAAGAAGAGGGTATTAGTTTCTTCCGAATTCGATACACTCTGGCTCTCTATGGACGTGTGGTTGAATGAGTTTGACCATTTCAATTATCACATGTGAAAATTAAGCATTATAATCAGTTCATATGTAAGTTGAAATTGAAATTTCACAGAAAATCACTCAACTTGAAGAATTTAATACGCTTATGCACATCAAATTAGTTTCAAGTAATAGTTTCACGTAGAGACTATAGATGAACCGGACTAATATCCAATTTGGTTTGTAATTGAGTGGAAAACGAATAAATGAAGTTTGTTTAGATCATAAATTGGGTCATTTGAAAACAATCAAATTTTAGTTGATCAAATTAATGTCTATGAAGACTTTTATTCATTCTTGTGATTCTATATTTGTTTTGATTATGCTAAAGAAGTAACCCAAATAATCTAACAGATTCAATCAATTAGTATGAAAATTATTTTCGTTAGATTGTCTTTGTCTCATCCAGCACTTTCACATTTCCAACAGACAAACATTACTACAAATCTAAACTACTTAAAAAATAAGTTATTACTTATTTTATTTCAAGCATTATTAGTGTATTGTCCCATATCACTTGACAACAAGTTTTGAATGCTCTTGATATTAATGTGGTATTTTTTCACTTATTAGCTTAAGTTTTTTTGGTTGAACTTTTTAAGAAGTATTATCATTTTTGTTTTTAGACAAACAAAACGGTTTTCTATGTAAACATTCTCAAACACAAAAAAATTACAAAAAAATGTACATATTTGATTCAATTAAAGTTCCATTCACCGTACCTAAGTAATAAAATAAAATAAATTATAGAAAGATTAAAGTGATATAAATTATTATAATCAAACTGAGTTATTGTTATGTTGGAGTATATACTTCGTGTTTCTCAATCTGCTTAATAATTAAAAAAGCTAGATAAAAGTCTAACCTCTCTACGGTTTTAGCTCTCTCCTTTTTATAAAACAAATAAACTTCTCCCTATTTGTTCTCGTTTTTCCAAATAAGTAGCCTTATACCTCTTCATTCTCAAAGAATATCTTTCAAATTCATGTGGCATTTCCCATGATAACAAACACTTTGCAAGGACCAACGGTACATATGCACATTCTATTAATTTTCTAGAACTTGCAAAGATTTTATTTTACAATTAATTTGCTCTCAAGCATTATCAGGTTCTTTTTACATTTTTTGATGTGGTGAGTAGTTAAACTAAGACAAGTGAGGGATGAGTGGTTTATATGATCTCGAGCATCATCAGCTTTAAAATGTTGATTTCCAACATGATTATAAAATAAAATTAACAACGACAAGATCATAACCATAAATCTAAGCTATCTGTTTTTTTTTTTTTCGTGTCTTGATTTGTATAAAATTGTGAACATGGTATACTAACTTATTCAAAAAATGTAAATCCTTTTCTCTATGTATTTCATATCGTATTTTTAATTACAATTTATCCTAAACTTACTTTCCACAGAGAAATATGTAACTAGAAAAAATAAAAAAATATTTCATTACATAAAAAAATTGTTGAAAGACAAACTAAAGATGTATATAATTAAGTGATTAGTTATAATGCATAATACTTAACTTAAGAAATTTAATATAAGATTTATATATACCAATCTATCAACTAAATAATTTCTGCTTAATTAACCTCATCTTTTCCAATTTTAAAAAGCTAATAATAACTATTAAAATGATATATCTGATTTTAGATATACATAGTCATAGTAATTCAGTTTCTCAACCTCGTATTACTGTGCTTATTATAAGAATATGAGAATATTAAAATATTAATTTATAATATTTCTTAATAAATTATTTCGATTGTTAAATCTTTAGATCCATACTTAATTTTACATTTTAGAATTTCAGTTAATTTTAGTATAAGGTCATTTTAAACAAATAAATATATTCTACTAAGAGTAAACCAAATAATTAGAGTTACATGATATAAGTTTATGTAAAACTTGAAACTTCAAAATTTAATCATCAAAACCTTTTTATGACAACTTTTGAAGTAGTAACAGAAACAATAATAAACCATTAAAATTAATTGAAGATAGAGTTGGCATGCCTTTGCCAAGACTAGTTCACATGTAATTTCAATTTAGGCTCTCGCCCCTTCTGGTTACCAAAAGTAGATGGAAAATAGATTACCCGATAGCCAATTTTGTAAATGTAACTTTCTTGTTCTTCTTAGAAAATGTCGTTTAGCCATATTCCATTTGATGGCCAAAATGTCGTTTTTCAAGTGCAAAATGTAAAGAAAGTACAAATGGCCAATATGTCTGTGTAAAAAAAAAAGTGCAAATGTAAAGCTCAAAATAAAAATCAATTAAATAAGTTATATATGGTATTTGTATTTAAATAATTCTTGTGCTTCACATCATGATTAAGGCGTGTTTTGCTTTTGTTGCACATTAATCTAGCCTGTATTTCTATTTAATATTAGGCCGTCACAATAAAGAATTTATTAAAATCTGCAAAATACATGCAATCGAAGGGTACTGCAAGGACAAAATTGCATTTAACTGAATTCTTCAATTAAGGACAAGACGCGTCGAGGCCTTTAGCAAGACTATCGCCTCTTTGTTTATGCTGACAAAAATTTCTAATCATTTATGCCAAGACTATTTCCTTTATTGCTACTTTGTACAACAACTTTCTAATTTAATACATTTCTTCCTTATTTTCATAAGGGTCGTCTATTACCATAGTAATGGAGAAAAATAAAATATTGACCCAAAAATTAAGAATAACACTTTTCTGATTGGTAAGTAAATCCCAATATCATCAGGTCATGTTATGTGGTCAAATAGTGGTATAATTAAGGGAAAATTAAATAAATAATCATTGAATTTTGGCCTAATGTACATTGTCATCTTTGAATTTTTCATTTTTTTTAATTTAGTCTCTAAACTATAATCTAATGTACAATATGGTCCTTGAATTTTTAAATTATTCGATACGGTCTGTGAACTTTTGATACATGTTCAATTTATTCTTTGAACTATAAAATCATGTTTAATGTTTTTGAACTTGAATTAATAAAAGAACGATATTAATAATTTTCATATAATTCAAGAATTAAGTTGAACATGTTTTAAAAGTCCATGAGTTACATTGAATAAGTTATAAATTCAGAGACTACATTGCACATTGGACTAAAGTTTAAGAACTATATTGAATAAATTAAAAATTTAAAGATTACATTGTACATTAGGCTAAAGATGAAGGATTATTTGTGTTATTATCCTTATAATTAAATAATAGATAGTTGAAGGTCAAACAAGGAAAAATCCCACAAACAAGGAAAAAAAAATGGAAGGGGCATAATATTGAACTTGGAGAGGAATTTAACAAAATAAAAAATGGAAGGGGCATAATATTGAACTTGGAGAGGAATTTAACAAAATATTTCATCTTTTAACCGCGATAGAGGGGCATTGGCCAGAGCTGTATCAAATTTGAACGTACGTGCCTTTTTTCCTGTCTCGTTTGGTTTTTTCTTCTTCTGATCTATTCTCTTTTTTTTTTCCAATTCGAGCTGGCCCCAAAAAGTACGAATGCTAGGACACAGAGAAAAGGCAGGTTTTTCTTTGCAACAGAAGATTTACGTTAAGTAATGTGATTGGAATGTGATTGGATATCCAATGGTGTTTTTCTGTCAACTAATTGGCCTGTCCGAACTCACTTTTATTTCTTTTTTTATTTTATCATTTTCAAATTTTGCAATGCAAACTTTGATTATTTTCTCAATATTATAACTTGAAACCTCACGTTATACAAATATCAATATACATAACATTTCTTTACCAAAAAAAAAAAAATATACATAATATTTTATCTTGTTTTAATATTTCCAGAATTACTTTTGTTTTCTGTGAGAAAGTGAAAGAGTTGAAATTTTTTCTTTTTTAAGCCAAAATAAACGGGCTTATGGCTTGTCAACCATAATCAATTGATAAAAAAAAAAAAACCATAAGAAGTCAAGGAAATTTACCTTCGTCCTTTAAATTCTTGTCCCATCATGCTTCCAACCTCTTTAAGGGCTCTTGTCCACTGGCCCAATTCTTCGGGCGTACGGTATTCCTTGTGCGTGTGCTTGACCATGTCGTTCTTGTACAAATTACTTATGAGTTTCACATCATTAGGCTCCACATCATAGAAAATAGGGATTATTTCTCTCTTCGCATTTGATTTTGAGTGGCACTCTACCATGCGGGCAATCTCACGGAGACACCATGAACGGGAGGCGAATTTTTTAGAGAAGATGGGTATGTAGATCTGAGACTCATCAACTGCGTTCAAAAGCTCACTGATCTTTGCACCATATTTGAATTCTTTACTATCAAGGAAAACACGGATTCCAACACCTTTCATTCTCCGGTAAAGGATATCAGTGAAGGTTATACGCGTGTCGTCTCCGCAAAAACTCAAAAACACATCGTACTGGTATGCTGGTGGCTTATTTTCTGTGCTCAAGATTGCCTCCAAGCTCCTCTTCCTCTTCATTTGGTCAGTCATGTTAGAACCCTACAAATAATAATGGACTTCAACCTAATAAGATTTGGAAATAGGACCAGTAGCATCAAACATTTATGTGTCCAAGTTTCTTTCTGGTGCCTCGACGGCTGTCAAGATATGTACATACACTCGGCAGTTATTTTAATTTTCCAGTCGAGTAGATGACGTACCTACAGTTTGCCTAGTGGACAAAGTTCAGAGGGTTTGGAATAGTCGGGTAAGAAACCAGCAAAAAACCCGTGATTACTCAGTGGGAATCTGTGAGAGAAATAGGAAAGAAATAGGAATCATACGCGACTCCATTGGAAGGAATAAGGGTTCCAGATGAGAAGGAGAATTAGGGCAGAGCTATCCAACTGACAGAGAGAGCTCCACAGAACCGGAGAGAAAACCTATCCGGCAATTTTTTAAAAAAAAAAACTCTTAAGAATTAATATTATCGACATGTTTTCGACCCAAAAAAAAAAAATTTCAGAGGGTGATTAAAGTGATGGCTCGATGTAGTTCAACAGCTAATTGTGACAGGACTTAATGAAAGTTGATCAACTATCGCTCCTCGGAGAGGTGATTTTTGGATAGACAATTGCGGCTCAATAGAAAGATAACATCAAGAACGTGCGGAGATTGAAGGTGAATTTCTGAGAAAGAAAAGGAGCCGCGGGAAAAGATGAAACAGCGGAACGAAGTCAGAGCTGGTGGGCAGAACAATGGGGTTTGAAAGAAAGACTAAAAGTAATCTGTATAGTTGGGTAATTAAAGGTTAAGAATTTGTCGCATTACACTAGAAACTTTTACAAATTTGGTCAGTGTTCTTACTAACACATATCTTGACAAACTCAAATCTTGAATTGGGATTGTTATTGAGCAAACCCATATCTTTTCGAAAGGCATTAATTAATTCATTGAGATTATGGGATCTGGCAATAGGTTGTACTGATATAATTTTTATATTTATACTTTATTTTATTGTATTCTTTTCTAACTATTCATATCGACAATAGTGTATTGAACAAATATAATTTCATTGTGTAGAAATAGATCTATTTATCTTCCTTAGATTTCGTTTTTTTACTTTACTTCATTCAACAAAAAATATCTATCTATATATGGGTTCATTCGATTGTTTGGGCTTAAAAAAATTCAGAATCCTAGTAATTAATTCTAAGAGAAACCATGACAACTGAACGTAGTCCTTTATTGTCCATTTTCGGTTTCTACATTTCAGGAAATACAACTTGTATATTAATTCACAATTTTTCATAGTTTATTCTCAAATACGGGGGTTGAGAAGTATATTAGAATTCTTCATAAAGTTTCTTTCCAGTCTGCCTGGATAACTCGAAGTTGCTCTTTGGTTTTTTTTCCTCCAAATATTTAGAACTGTAACTTCTTTCCCCATGCTAGAACCTAGAGAATAAAGCCGACTATTAGGCAATCTCTTTCTGCTCTCTCTACTGACTTTTGAGACTTTTGACCAGAAGGTTTTAACAGAGAGATGTAACCCCTGCAAGACGAAAGGCAAATCTCTTTTGGCTCTCTCTACTCTTCCCGTTTACATATCTCTTTACAGTAGTTTCAGGGCTTTCTAAAGAATCCACGCTACTAAGCTTGGGAGGATATTCTTCAAGAATAATATGTACCTTCTAAAATCACGAACTTGGTCGTGCGTTTCAAAACTATTATCTCTAATCTACAATTGTCCCACATGGTTTCCGGATATGTTTTGTGTCATTCGTCAAAAAGCACACTACATCTAGAAATCAAATGGGTCGCAAAAAAACACCTGCTCTATTCCCAATGGATCGAACGTCTCACTGTCTTCTCCAGACCCATGGTCCGTTCTGGAGGCTGACTCCGAGTCCCTCTTTTTCTTCGGTTTTGTGAGTTGTCTCAGAGCCCTGCCAAAAATTACAAACTATTAACCTGATCCAGACGAGTAGGATGAACTGCATCAAACATGTACAGGAGCAAAGTTTCTTCTTCTTTTTTAACGTGTGTTATATCTATCGACTGGAGATCGAACAGATGTCGAATGAGAACACTTACAGTCCTCCTACAGCCAGAGTGAGGATGGCGACTAGAGCCTGACCTCCATTGAATCCTGTTGAGGAAACTCCTAGTTTTGATGTTTACAAAACATTTTATGATTGAGATTCTTACTAAACTCTTGAAGACAAAGAACTCAGGAAGACTTAGGCTTTAAAGTCTGGCTTTAAGAAAGATAAAGCTTGGGGTGCCTTAGAGTCTGCAGAACTTCCGAGACGGAAGAGTCTTCCGGATCGAATTAAAGTCGACCGTCTGGGAGCGAGAATTAAAGTCTGACCGTACCAGACTAAAATTCTAAGCAGACTCAGAACTTAGAGTCAGTCAGACTTAAGGTGTATCTACAAGATAAGATCACCAACGGTAGAGTATTTCACTTACCTTATTTATGTTGATTCTCATTAATCTAATTTACGGGATCAATTAGTGGACAACTTCCAAAGAAGAATAGAGCACTTATGGAAGCCCGGTTCGATTGTATGGGCGAACGAGAATCTAAGGGGATCGATCTACTCTCAACGGTCAAAAAGACTTGCCTTATAAAGTCTGTCGGGGAAAGGAAAGACGGAACTCTCACGGAAAGAGCCAACGGTCGAATGTGGCTTGGAGAGTATTTAAGGATAGGTTAAGACTTAAGGGGAGATTAGATGAACATTATTCCAAAGCTGATTCTGTTCTTCAATTGTTGTTCATAGAGCGTATTTGAGTGATCTCAGTGTATTACAAAAGTGAGTGACTTAGTGAGACAGATTTTCACCAAGTATAAACACTCGGAAGTGTGTAATCACCGTTGATCATATAGTGAAATACAGCCGATTGGCTGGTCGCCGGAGAGTGGACGTAGGGCTTGTCTAAAGCCGAACCACTATAATCGGTGTTTGCAACCTTCTCTAACTCTCTCTATTTACTTTCTGTTTGTGGATTGCAATAATCTGATATTAGTAGCGCGTAAAATTCCTAAACACCTATTCACCCCCCCTCTAGGTGCATACACTAGTTACATCAAATCCCATCTATGGGCCGATCCTCTCAGCTGTATTCACCCAAAGAACAGAACCACGCTTCTGTAAAAAGAGCTAATTGGGAGTGTTGTTCAGTGGAGGAAGATCGACTGTTACTTCTCAAGGCGATGAGAAAGAGTTGCACAGAGATTGAGACGACTCAACAATACAGGGCAAGGGCACAGTCCTCCATGGGGGAGGAATTATAGCCCAATATCATCAGATCATGTGCGACGCACGCGGTCCACCACTGGTAGAATTAAACAACTGATAGTTGAAGATTAAACAAGGGAAAATTCCACAACCAATGAAAAAAGAAAAGGGGAAGGGGCAAGATTGAAATTTCGAGAGAAATTTTTGACAGAATATTGCATGTTTTAACGGAGTTAGAGGGACCTTGGTTAGATTTGTCTCGAATTTAAAAGTACAGGTAATCAGAATGGGAAAATGGTTAGCAACGTTTGACTTCCTAACAATGGTTCTTTAATTGCTACAGCTCCAACTCCAAGTAGATCTGCCCTGTAATATATAGGCTATGACAACCTTAGCTCTTGAACCGGGATAGTTACAGCTCCACTGTAATCTATAGTATCAACAGCTATTTAACTTGTAGCGTCTTAGTAAAATATCAACACTTTGTGGAAATGTCGTTAGCTATTTGACTGTTCTAAAGTATTATATATTATCAATGTTTACTCATGTAACTTAGCGGCATATTAAGGTTGCCAACTTTTGGAGAAAAAATACTAATTCTGATTTGAGTCCGTTTACTAACAATGATGATCATATTAAAGCTATCAAGTCTTATCACAAATTACTAATATTAATTTAAGTGATTTATCAAGTTTTCACAGATTAAGTTATCATCTAGCTTTAGCTTTATTAATATTTGATCGAGGTATCAATGTTTATTCAATTGTTTCGAAATCACCACTCATTTTGAGAATCTATTGATATTTTTTTTGCGGATTTTTTTGCATTTTAAAGCTACTAGAAAATTAGCAACTCTTACATGAGTCCATTTGCCAATGGTTATTTGATTGTTTCAAAGTACCAACTATTTCAACAATTTATCAAAAAAAATTTGGAGATTACCAATGAGTCAAAGTTATTATTTCTATTTGACCATGGTATAACATATTTAATATTTCGTCTTGATTAATCTCTAGTTAAATGTATTTAATAAGGCCTTACAAATATTTAAGCTCGGTAATTGTTTCCTCAGCGGTGTATTTGCGAAGAAAATTCTAAACATAACAAATAAGGATGATAATAAGAGCAAGGGCGGTGAATCTACGAATGATAATAGACCAGAAATGACAGCCTATTTCTTCGGTTTGCCCCCACCATCTCCTCGTGCTTTTGAGTATTACGAAGTCATCGGACCTCGTCTAGTTCTTCCCGACGTGTTGCTACTTTCTCAATATAGTCGATCCTTACAGGGGCGAATAAATGAGTTGAAAGAACAAAGAAGACAGCTAATTTGGCTCGTAATTCCGGCGGTACTGGTGATTTTAATTTGAGCAGTCCACAGAGAAGGTGGGACAGATGATAATGACAACACTGCCTAAAATCACTTGATCATTTGTCAGGCAATGATCTATTATTGGGGCCCATTTACATTACGACAGTGGCACCTTTCGCGACAACTTGGTCATTGAACATTGACGTCTCGAATAGACTCCACCGATGATGACAAATATTACTGTACAATCTCATTTGTTGCATTTATTAATGGTGCGTTTGGTTCGGCTTTGGGGAAATGCGTTTGGGAAAATCTGAAATACATTTGAAATTTAAGGGGTTTTTAAAATCGCAAATACCATTTGGTAAATTTTGCATTGTGAAAACAACTTTTGGCTACTAAATGCCGTTTGGTAAATATTACGTTTTGTAAATGGACTTTTGAGAAATTTTTTTAATAAAAAATTTGTAAATAATTTTTTTTTTCGGTTTAACTTCTGCCGGCGCGGATCTGGCCGCCGAAAGGCCTGGCCTGAGGTCGCGCGACCAAAGGCGACGGTCGCCGGCAGTCGTCGGCGCCACGCGGGGAAGATGAAGAAGTCAGACGAAGAAGCTTTGCGAGAGGATAAAAGGGGTAAAACAGGAATTCCAATTATTAAATGAGGGTAAGATGGGAAATAAAAAAAATTCATTAACTCCCCCTCAGCATTCCGAGAATGCTAGAATGGGAATCTTTGCTTTCCGGAGGTCCATTGGCTCAGGCGCTTTGGGCGCTTTTGGAAATGCAAGTGCGTTTTCCCTGGCTTTTAAAAAATTTGCCAAACAAAGGTTTGCATTTTCCCAAAGAAATTTCGGCAGCGCAGAATCTTTGACGCCGAACCAAACGCCTAAATATACACGCTTGATTTGTGTTGATGGCTTATTTGTCAAACGAGTCATGATTATTAGACGAGTTTTCTTTCTATCCTTGTTCACATTGCCTTCTTTTTTCCGCATTAGATTTTTGTAGGACAGATAATTTTGCCACAAACAATACACGTGAACGTGAATTATCAATTCTAGATTTTTGTTATATCTCTAGAAGTTCAAAATCCAATTTTCCCTTATTAAGCGCCTGGACACATGATGCTGTAAAGTTAATATTCGAACTATACAATTTGAGTTAATACTTTTCGCTATGTGGAAACCACGTTAAATGCACATGAACAGGACAATATATATGGATCTGTGAGTGCTAGTCGAGCTAAATGTCAAGATATATAGTGTTATCTCAAGAAAAAATCTTTTAAACATGTGATAATTATTATTAATTTTCATTTGGCCTCACAAAAAGAAAGCCCCGCTCTCTACCATTTGATTGGAGCCTCTCCTGATGCTTGTGGAGAAAACTACTTGGGGGACTAGACGAGCTAAATGTTTGGAGATGCCATGTTACTCAAAGAAGTCATCTATTTAAAATTTGACAACACTATAATTAATTTTCTATTGTATTTGTCAAAGACAAATCATATTTATAAAAAAAATGTAAAGCAAAAAATATTTTAAAATTATTTGCAAGCTGTAAAAATGGCAAACTGCAAAAACACAAAACTCATCTTTAAGGCTAATCTCACGTCATCTTCTCCACAAAAAACACAAAGCTCATCTCAAGCTTCTCGAGATCTCACACTACAATCTCCTTAATTAGGGGTAATCGGGTCCAGGGTGGGTAGGGTCCAGATCTCGACCCTGTAACCGACCATGTTATAACCGGTTCCCATTTTTGGACCATGTACCCGACCCTATTTTCATTGAACCCTGTTTTGGACCCGATCCTGTTTTTCCGGTCCGGGAACAGGGTCTACCCTGTTTTTATTAGAACCTGTTTTTTAACACTTGATATCCTATACGATTTCAACTTTTACATTAATTCGCAAGAAAACAATAACATAATCATCATAATTTGACCAACAAAAAAGTGCGAAAATCATAACATTGCATAAACATTATCAACAAACATGGTCTAATATTAGCCTCATTCCCACAACTACTAATTTAACTTTGCATTACATTCAATATTCCACCAAACACAATTAATTTGCATAAAAAATAAGCAATTTAATTTGCTTGGACAGCGAAGTGGCGATGTGGTTAACTTGAATATGCTTGAACATAGAACTATTTTTCTCCTCCTTTGCTCTAACACCCACTCCAACTCCTTTCCTCCATTTGGTGAGCAAATCGATCGCCCACAACACTTGTGCAAAATCTCTAAAAAAGACCTGCAATTTATGTACAAAGAAAAATCAACAAGAAACCATGCTCTAGAGACATGTGCAAAGTTATAGTTTAATGAAGTCTATTTACTTACCACAAAATCGGAGTTTCCAAAAAATGATTTATTTTCCAATGACAATGTCCTCAGTAAGACAATCCAAATCTAAAAAAAAAAAAGAGATCAAACAAAGCATTTTCTCAATAAATACTTATGTGAATGAATTACAAGATAAAAAGAAATATATGCAACTTACCCGTCTCAAACTTTTCTGCATTCTCAATGCATTATTTAATATTAATCGGCACACGAACAACTCTCAACCAATCTTGAGTACAAATCAAACCTTCCACCACCCTAGGAGTTAAAGAACTTCGAAAGCCGTCAAGTACACGTCCTGATGTACTAAAAGTCGACTCTGAAGCAACAGTAGTTACGGGAATAGACAAAACATCCCGGGCCATCAAAGATAAGATTTTATACTTTGACCCACTACTCTTCCACCACATCAAAATGTCAAGTTTAAGGACATCTTCACTTTCGGCTTCAAGATACCAATCAAGCTCAGATTTATTTTCATCGACCACTTTTTTCTTCGAATGGAGAAAGCTTTGATGCCAAGCTTCAATTTCACACTCATTGTCATCAATATTGGCATTGGAAGCAGTACTACTAGTACTTACATTTGAACCATCATAATTTTTTCTAGTAGAAGAACCAATAAAAGATTGCTCATAAAATTTATACAACCGCTCTAAGGCAACCTTGACCTTATCATACATCTCATCAACTATCGCTTCATCATTATAAATGTGTTCAAAATAGAACCTCACATAAGTTAACTTTTTTGTAGGATCCAATGCAACTGCAATCAACACCATCACATTTATTTTATCCAAACTCCCATAATACTTGTCAAACTTGTCTTTCATTTTTATACCCATGGCTTGAAGCTTTGGGTCCAAAGAATTCACCGCATTATTCAAATATTTATACAACATAGCCATCCCCTCAAAATATTCATTTGAAGTTACATATGAGCTCCCCGACATCCTTTTAGTTGCGTCATAAAACCGTTTCAAAAATTTACAAAGAATGGTGGCATTTTCCCAATCTTCATCTTGAGGAGCATCATGGTCAATTTCTCTTAAGAAATATAAATCATCTTCTTCCATCCTTTGAAAAGCTTTCTTGAATTTTATAGCGGTGCCTAACATCATATAAGTAGAGTTCCATCTAATGGCAACATCAAGACAGACTGAACATTTATATGTAATCCTCACACTCTCAATACAAGATTGGAATGTTTTAGCTTTTGTGGGAGAGCTCCTCACATACCTAACTACGTTTCGGATACGTGCAATAGAATCACGCACCTCATTCAATCTATCTCTTACTATCAAGTTAAGTATATGAGCAGTACACCTCATATGTAAAGCATTGCCATTCAGAATCAAAAACCATTCTTTTGAAAAAATTTCCTTCAAATAACCAATGGCCACATCATTTGAATTAGCATTATCCACGGTTATTGTGGACACTTTCTTTTCTATTCCCCAATCACAAATGCATTTCTCAACCATTTTCCCAATCTCTCTACCCTTGTGACTATGCATCACCACAAAATTAATGATTCTTTTATGTAACTTCCAGTTTTCATCAATAAAATGTGCAGTGAGATATAAATAGTTCAAATTTTGAATGGAACTCCACATGTCAGTCGTTAATGCAATCCTAGAATTAAGCTTCTCAAAGTAAGCTTTCAAACAAGTTCTTTCACTCAAATACAATTTCATACAATCTCTAGCCACTGTAAATCGTGAAAGATGTTGGAAAAAAGGCTGTAATTCAGTAATAAAATACGAAAGCCAACTCGCTCGACCATAGAAAAGGGTTGTTCATCAATAATAATCATTCGAGCAAGCATGTATCTACAATGTTCTTGATCAAACTTCCATGTTGTTAAGACGTCACCTCACCAGCCACATCTTTGTTACGTGGTGCAAACAACATTTGCTTCTTGTCGGTATGAGGATACTTTTTACACTTTTTCAAGTGCTTCCACATAGTAGACGTTCCATGATCAACATTATACCCATACTCAATCCCACAATGAATACACTTCACTTTACTTGTTTTCTGTGTTTTCTCATCTATGATTCTCGAATAATTATCACAAACCTCTAATTGATTAGCTCGCTTTTTACCTAAAGGAGGACGAGAGTTAGGTACGCTCACCTTGTTTGTCGCACTTGCAATCGTGGATTCCATTTCATTAACTTCATGGAATGGCAATTCCATGAGTGGACTCATTTCATTTTGTCCATCCACTTCCATTGATATGTTTTTTTCTTGATCCATCGACTGAAAATAAATTATAAAACAATGTCAAGGTTCTACTAAATCAGAAATATAAACTTGTACCAATTTACAAACAAAATGCATTGCAATATGGCAGAATGAACCTGCTGAGTATTCTAACTTGTTATGGTAATATTAAGTTGCTAGCCTAGAAAAGACTTGGTGGCTAATTTGAATATGGCAATACTTCAAATTTAACAAGAAACACTAGTTATTCCACATTATGCCAAATAATAGCTTTGATAGGCACAGTTAGGTTAATAAGATGCAAAGCAATCTCTCTAAAGTAGGATGTTCAAATACATCATCTCCAACATAACGAAGAAGGTACCAAAAGGTTCAAAGAGTTTAATTTGTTCGAAAGAAACAACACCCGTCTAGAAAGTTTAAGCATTCAGAGAATAATAAGAAAAGTCAGCACTTTTTCCCGTGGAGAATTATTTTTTCGCCTTCAAAAGCATTCAAACAGTCGTCATAAACATAACCAAATAATTCTTAATATGAAGACGGGGCGCATATCTTATGGTTGTAAAATCAAAGCAACATGGAAATACCATTTTAAGGAGTCATTGCTTAAACGACACAATAAATGGAACTCCTACTGAAAAACTACATAGAAGGTTGTATTATCATGAGAATTTCAACATGGGTCTAGTAATTTCTTGAAATACAATTGGTTCAATCTATTAGAATGAGTTTAAAACTATAACTTCTTGTAGCATCTACAATGAAAAAGGTGATCAAACATAGTGTAAAGCCAACATAATCATTTTGCTTGACAATGCGATATGTATATAGCTCAAGCTTCTGCACACCAATCCTACAAATCTTCTCAGCATGGTTAAAGACTTTGAGATGCAGAGATTTTCAGAGGATCAGAAGAACACTTCCCTCTCCCTTTTTCCTATCAATCTCACACTTTGTTATCTATGAATTCTCGGCATCTTACAATTCAAACATACTTTCAAACACGGGGCATCTCAACATCCATAGATAAGTTATGTGTCAACATCCAAACCGCAAACAAGTGTTAAATTCAGCCGGCCCCGGAGGTACAAAACCAGCCCCGGAGGTCCAAAACCTCCCACTCCAGAGGTGGACCACCTTCCCAACGCCCCCTACCCGGATCAACCACCTTCCCGATCAGGTTTGGCAGGTGCGTCGTGGACACAAACACACACACAACACAAGAACATAGAGGGAGAGGGAGAGGGAGAGAGGGAAAAAATCGATTACCTTGACAAGCAGCAGTAGTCGATTTGAGGCGAAGAAGTGAGAACTGAGCAACAATCGTCCAACCTTTCACGAACCCAGCACTCGTCGTCGGGACTCGGGGGAGAAGAATCGACTAGCAATTGTCGCCTTGTCGGTTGAGCAGCAGTGGAGCGTAAATCTGGAGAGAAATAGCGAGCAGCAAGGGAGAAGAACAAGGAGAAGAGCAGCGAGGGAGTAACGAGGGAGAAGAGTAGGGAGAAGAGCAGCGAGGGAGTAGCGAGGGAGAAGAGTAGGGAGAAGAGCAACAATGGGGAGAAGATGCTAGGGTTACACTTTGCAGATTCCATTCTTTCTTTTTTTAATAAAAAACTGGTCCGGGCCGGGTGGGTTTCCCTGTGGAACCGGTTCCCGGACCGGTTTTTCCGGGTGGTCCAGTCCGATTCCCGGGTCAACCGGGTCCGGTTGCACACCCCTAATCGGCACTGATGTGGAAGCCAGGCGAGGACAGCTGTCTGAAAAATATTAAAGTGGTAATTTTTTAATAATTTTTTTCGAAATCTTTAATATTTTTTATTTTAGGTTTTCCTTTATTTTTATTTTTTCTTTTCTTCTCTCTTTTTCCTCCTTCTCTTACCTACAGTGGCCGGCAAGCCTCCGGTGAGGCTTGCCGACCACTGACGAGGGTCGGGCCCTCACCAAACCTCCCCACCCTTCCTGGCGGCCTCACCCAAATCTGGGCAAGGCCTGGGGGCCACGGGCGAAGGCGGCCTCGCCTATGGCTAGCAAGGCCATGGCAACCTTCGCCCAGGCCAGCTAGAAAAGGTATTTGAGGTTTGATTTCCTTCTCGACTCGAGCTTCAGCTCTCGCTGAAAGAAGGAGTACACAGATGCCCACCTCTCTCTCTCTTTGCACTCTAGATTGGCTTGTCTCACGCGAAATCTTCCTATCTCTTCGCTCGCCCTCCATCTGCTTAGAGTCATGCAATTATGTCGGAAGATTCTTGCACGGCCTCGTGGACGCCGAATCGCTCCTCGCTCCTCGCCCCTGCCCCCTACTGTCCCTCTCCTGCCCCCTCACCCGCGGTCCCTAGGCCTCACCCAGATTTGGGTGAGGCCGTCGGCAAGGGTAGGGGGGTTTGGCAAGGGCCACGACCCTCACCGACGGCCAGCGAGGACTTTGCGGCCCTCACCCAGTGGCCGCCAGTGGCTTGCCGGCCATTGCGGGGGAGAGAAGGCAAAGAGAAAGAAGAGAAAAAGGAAAAGGAAAAAAAAATCAAAACTAAAAAACATTAAAAAAATTCTAAAAAATTATCACGTCAACCTGTGCAAATCAAGTTTGAAGTGCAGAGAAAGAGAGAATCTAGACTCCCCAAAATTAAATCTAGAAGGTGGACTAATACAGATACTATTACATTTTGGTACGTCCATGATGGGGTATGTTCAAGAGACACATATTGGAGAGGTACCTTTTGAAGGGGTATGAGCGGTTATTTTTCTAAGAGAGGTATAAAAGGACAACTTCAGAAAAATAACCGCTGATGGAATGAACAAAATTGAGAGAAAAAGGAAACCTCTCAATTAGAAGAAAAACACTCAAATGTTCCATCATCTACTTTGAGAAACTTGTTGGCATTAACACTGTGGAATGTGAATACTTTCCTTGTGATTGTATTCGGACCAACGTGAAGTCTTATCGTCCATCATTCGTTCGGGATTTAATATACGTTCTTGGAGTAATCATTTTATTGCGCATCAAAAGAGGTAAGTTGTTTCTTTCGCCGACTACTTTCTTCCCAACATTGGTATCAGAGCCCAGGTTATGATCTCTGTCTTGTTTTTCCTGTGATTTTTTCACTTGTTGATGGATATGAGGATTGAACGAATCAACTTCACATTGTCTGGATGTTCATTTCTTAGAAATTGCAACACGAACCATCAAGAATGATTCGGACATGAAAAACGGGTCGGAAGGACGAAGACCACCGTTCTGTTTCGCTTAGTTTCGACGATTTATTTTTGAAAAAAATAATTTTTGATTATAAAAATAGAAATATCTCGTCGAGACGAGCAGAACAATGGGTGGCACGCCGTCGGGAGACGCTGGACGCGCTCACACGCGCGGCCAAAAGCCGCGACGCGTGATCTCCACGCGCCCCACGCGTTGGGACTGCCAGCGCGTGAGTCACACGCGCGCGTCCGCGCAACCGACGCTGACGTCAGCTAAACCGTCTGTAACGACCTGCTGACGTCATCGACCGACCCGATAGCCGACCCGGTCGAACCCGTGACCCGACCCGTTTGACTGGTCAACGGTCAGACCGGTTTGACTGGTCAACGATCTGACCGGTTGACCGGTCGAACCGCTAAACAGGTTGACCGGTCGGACCGGTCCAGCAGCTCGCACCGGACTGGCGCGTGCGCTACACGCGCCGCGCATTCAGGAGGCGCGTGGGGGCGCGTGCAGGCTCCATTTGGAGCGTGGTTGGTGTCTTTATGTTCGTAATGAAGTTGTCTACATTGTAGTATGGTTATTTTTCATATTAAAGTATTTTAAAGGTATAAAAATGCATACAGAACCCTAAATACGTGTATTTTTAGGGTATATGCATTGTTTATTCCTTTTAATATGTATTTTCTTATAAGTTTGTAAATACAGAAGCTATCCTACATGAAAATGACCAAATTTGAGTGATGTAGAGCTTAGTTTGATGATGGCATGCATATGGTTTGATGTACTTGCAATTTCCTAATTTTAAGCTATCTTGAACAATGACAAGAGATCATTGAAATATTCAATATGTCTTGAATTTCGTTAGTGATTAGAATCATTGCATGATTATTTTTTTTTGTATGTTGGTCCACATTATGTTATGCATTTTGATATTTGATAGAAAAATGTGGCAATTACATGAAAATATGTAATTATTTTTTTTTCTAGTGGGAGTTCGTAGGTTAGTAGAATTCAAAAGAGTTTTCACCTAGAACTTAAAATTTGCACAAATTAAAATGAGTTAATGATAATAGAACAATTGTACGCTGAAGCTGATTGGGAACATAGTGAACTTTCGTTTCAGTGTTTTTTGTTGAATTATCATTAATTCAGTTTGTTTTTGCTGCAAATTAAATATATGTGTGTTTATGAGTAAATTGTGCTAGTGTTGATTATACGTTTATTATGTTAATGTGTAGTAGCAATTGATTATGGCTTCGGCATCCAAGACCATTGTGGCTGACCTCAATAAAGGTGAGAAGCTGAATGGTGACAAATATGATATTTGGCATCGAAAGGTTCAGTACATCCTTAAGGAGCAAGAGGTTTTGGAAACCCTCAACCACACCATGGATGAACCTGAGCATGGAACTTCAGCTCAACATAAGAGAGATCAAGAAGCTTACCAAGCTTGGAAAAGAAATAATAGCATTACTCGCATCACGTTGTTGAGCTGCATGCAAGATGATCTCATGTGTGAGTTTGAAGGTTATGACAAAGCTCAAGAGATTTGGATTGCCTTAAAAGATAAGTTTAGGGGTACTTCTGCCACTAAATTGAGGAGACTCACTATCAAGTTTGACACATACCGGAAGCGCCCAAATTTGACGATGAGGCAACATTTTCGCGAGATGTCAAACATGATCCGTGAGTTAAAATCGGCAGGTCACACCCTTACTAATGAGCAGCAGGTTCAAGCTGTTATAAGGTCTCTTCCTGATAGTTGGGAACATATGAAAATCAATATGAAGCATAATGAGAATATTGTTACTTTTGACGATATAGCGCGTCATTTGAAATTAGAGGATGAGCGCCTAGAGGCTGCAAAATCCTCTACCCATGCTTATGTTGCTGAATCGAGTTCGCGCAAAGTTTCGGGCTTCAAGCACAAGAGGAACCGAAAATTCAACAACAAAGGGAATGAGGCAAATGAGGCATCCAAAAGAGCTAAAGCCCTCCGACGCAAGAAGCGTGGTGGGAAGAGGGACAAGGCTAAGATGAAGTGCTATAACTATGGTAAACTGGGTCACTTTGCTCGTGAATGCACTGAGCCAAAAGATGTACCACATTGCTTCATTACTTTAAGTAATGCTTTTGTTTCTAGCACTGTAATGCTTGCTGAATCTCATCCTATGTGGACTGTAGACTCGGGAGCAATATACCACGTAGCTAGAGATCGAGAAGCATTTGTGGAGTATCGTCGAATACAACCTGGAAAAAGATGGATATATGTTGAAAATAACTCAAGAGTTGAAGTGAAGGGTATCGGCACATGTAAATTGACTTTACGTGGTGGTCGAAACCTATTCCTACATGATGTCCTCTATGCTCCGGATATTCGATGAAACTTAGTCTCAATAGTTGTTCTTCTAAGCTTAGGTTATGTATTGAATTTCCATGGTACTTGTGTTGACATTTTATTTGGAACAGTTTATTATGGTTCTGGTTATGTATTAGATGGTTTTATGGTACTAGACATTGACTATGATGTGTACAATGTTAATGTTGATAGTTGTTTTTCTTTAATTACATCTTCTACTAATGTGGAAATTGATGCGAATACTTGGCATGCTAGACTAGGTCACATCGAGTTACAAAGAATGAAATGATTAGCAAAAGAATGTCTTTTAGGGTCACTCGCTAATGTTGATATACTCGTATGTGAACATTGTCTAGCTGGAAAAATAACTAGAAAACCATTTGGTAAAGGAACTAGAGCCGATCTTCCATTGCAATTCATACATTCTGACATATGTGGTCCGTTGAATGTGAGGGCGAGGCATGAAGCCTCATATTTCATCACTTTTATAGATGACTTCACACGATTTGGTTATATTTTTCTGATCTCCCATAAGTCCGAAGCATTGGATTGCTTTAGACGATATATAGCTTTGGTTGAGAATCAGTTGAACAAAACAATCAAGGTATTGAGAACCGATCGTGGACGTGAGTATCTATCTGAGCAATTTAAGGCTCTTTGTGATGAAAAGGGAATTGTAAGACAGTTGACTATTCCTGGTACTCCGCAACAAAATGAGGTTGCTGAGAGAAGGAATAGAACCCTATTAGAAATGGTTAGGTCTATGATGGCGCAAGCAAATTTACCTATCTCATACTAGGGAGATGCGTTATTGACTGCTGCCTATATACTTAACCGAGTGCCCTCTAAGTCAGTCACTTTCACCCCTTATGAATTGTGGACTAGTAGAAAACCAGACTTAAGTAATTTACGACCTTGGGGCTGTGCAACATATGTTCATGATTCTTCCCATAAATATGGCAAATTAAGCCCAAGAGGGAATAAATGTATCTTCATTAGATACTCTAAACACTCCAAAGGTTATGTGTTCAAGACTCCAGAGGAAAATAAAGGAATGGAAACTGTTCCTTATGCAAGTGCAGTCGGAAGTTTAATGTATGCTATGATGTGTACTCGACCTGACATATGTCATGTTGTGGGGTTAGTGAGCCGATATCAATCAAATACTTGAAAGGCACCATGGACTATCGACTTTGTTATCAAGGGAATGATTTGCACTTATTAGGCTACTCTGATGCTGATTGGGGAGAAGACCTAGATGAGCGTAAGTCAAAACGTCTGGCTATGTGTTCTTGCTTAATGAAGGTGCAATTTCTTGGAATAGCAAGAAACAGACGTGCACAGCCTTATCTACAATGGAATCAGAATTTATTGCATGTTCTGCTGCAGTACAAGAAGCAGTATGGCTAAAACGTTTCTTGGAAAATTTAGCCATTGTCACTGAGGCTACAAGACTAGTGACAATTCATTATGATAGTCAAGCAGCCATTGCCTATGTGAAAGATCCCAAATATCATGGTAGAACAAAGCACATTGACATAAAGAATAATTTTATTAGAGATATAATAGCGCAAAAGGAAGTGGTTCTACAATATGTTTCAACCTACAAGATGGTTGCTGATCCATTCACGAAGGCTGTTCCTAGAGATATGTTCTTGACCCATAGGTTGTCTCTAGGGTTACGTAGAATGTGATATGTAATATTGTTGAGAATCATTGTTTTTTTTTTACTATATGGATTTATGTATTGTACTTGTTTATTTTCTTTCAATGAATTGATGTTTCAATATCAAGTATAAATTCATTATGAGACTAGCACATACACACATATATCATTGAATGGTATGTCAATAGACGTTGATTGGCTCACTCACACGAGCAATCACCTCAAGTGCTACGATTAGTATGTTGAGATGAGACGTTATGTATTATAAATGCTAGAAGAGCAAGTTTAATACATAATATCATTTTATGTCGCCTTGATTGGAATCAAGATGATGTCTGTATTTTATTAATAACAAGACCGAACATGATAGTCCCACAATCATGTATGCCTAAAGGAAGCTGGATACGAGTACTTAATTAGGCGCTGTGGAAAGCGAGCTAATATAGCACTCGAGCTAAACATAAGTATGTGAAAAGCATGTGACTATGTTTAGGCTAAGATCCGTATAGTGGAAATGTTTAACAAATGACATACGTTCTTATAGAAAGAGAAATCCGCTATAGCATGTAATTCATACTACATGTGCTTTATTACGACCGATAAAGGAGATGAGTAAAATAAATCCCTATTTACTCATCGTGTGAATCCTTGAGGTAATTTATAACTTACCTCATATAGTGCCCTATGTTACTTCTGACTGTGTTCTCGAAGTGACGGATCAATATTGCTACTTTAGCATGTTACCGGCGGTCATGAGAAGATATGGCTTTATGGGACGTGTCTAGGAAAGCAGTTGCTCTGGAATAGAGAGAGACATGAGTGCGAAGGAAGACTATTGTTGCTTTACATCGATCACGTGTATTTACTGGTCGACCAATTATATCACCTTTTTGTGGTTTTAGATATAATTGTAAATACATGGTGTTTTGAGAATATTCAAATATAGCTTTTAAGGGATAGATATACTTGGATTGATGTATCAAAATATGTCTGGGGCACTGTGAGACATCGATTGTTTATTTTCTTTTTGAGATTGTAGCCATTATGTTATCCCTAACAGGTGCATAATTAGAGCTCCCAAGTGTAGGTGTACTCACCGGTCGCACGGTTTTCTTGCCAGTATGAATCGTTTCTAAAGTAGATGAATGTTGAATGCCTTATGTCCTTGATAGAGCATTACTAAATCCATCATGTTCGAGTGGGAGATATTACATTTTGGTACGTCCATGATAGGGTATGTTCAAGAGACACATATTGGAGAGGTACCTTTTGAAGGGGTATGAGCGGTTATTTTTCTAAGAGAGGTATAAAAGGACAACTTCAGAAAAATAACCGCCGATGGAATGAACAAAATTGAGAGAAAAAGGAAACCTCTCAATTAGAAAAAAAACACTCAAATGTTCCATCATTTACTTTGAGAAACTTGTTGGCATTAACACTGTGGAATGTGAATACTTTCCTTGTGATTGTATTCGGACCAACGTGAAGTCTTATCGTCCATCATTCGTTCGGGATTTAATATACGTTCCTGGAGTAATTATTTTATTGCGCATCGAAAGAGGTAAGTCGTTTCTTCCGCCGACTACTTTCTTCCCTACAGATACAAACATGGGCCGTCCCAGAAAAATAAGAGGAAACAAAAAGGAGGGTTTGGTAATTGCTATGAATTATCTAGTGTGTTTGTTTGGAAATTTTCCACGCTTTTAGTTGCGGACTATGCGCCAGTGATCATGCCTATCAATCTCGTCAGGCAATAACTTTCTCTTAGGGCCCACTCACAATCATAATAAATTACTTTCGTCATAACTTCATCTTTGAAAATGGAAAAGATGATCACTCCTAACATTGACATCATGGATGAGGAATAGCGATTTCTCCCAAAATACGCTTTTGCATATGATTGCTTGGCCAATTATATGATGTATATCTCGTCGCCTTTTGATCTCAATAAACAGATTTTCACCCTTAATTTGCTTAATGAGTTTGTTTTCAAATGAATCATAGTTACTACAATTTTTCGAATGTTATAAATGCTTAATCAACTAAGGCGATTGACTTTGATTTTTACCTTCATATATTGAAGCTTCATGACTTGTTTGCATGGCACAAGATTATTTGGTTTTGTCCAAATATTCGCTAACACAGTTTATTGTCTTGGGTGGTTATTCATAAGAGATATTAGACTCTGATTATTATGTGTAAAAATTATGAAGAAATTGGTCATGTGGTTGAGATATAAAACCTTTCGTGGTGGTTAATGACTTGGTCCACCAAGAATTCTTTTGGTATACAAATTCTTTACTTATAAACATATAAAAAGACTTTGCAAGTCCACGCTATTTCTTGTGCATGTATCTCATTGGTGATTGGATATCACCAAGTCATTGTTCGTATGTCTTTGTCAAAGCGATTTTTATTAGTTTATGTCTAGATTTCTGATGTAGTGCTTGGTCCAAGATATAAAACCCAAAACCAATGTTCATCGAAAAGCCATATGAACACATGAATATCCTATCCTCGCCTTTGGCTTAATCAAAAGTTGACTTGACTCGACTTGGCTTTTTCACGGCTATTTGTCGTCAGTCACATCTGATGCACCGGCGCGCTACTATTGGCAAAGTGAGTGCATATAGGCAAAGTGAGTGCATGGCACGGAGCATTACGGAGTCGAGAGCGAACTCACGATGCAAATTTCTCTTTTTTCCTTCATTTAGTTATCCATGGGCTCTGCTTATTGAGTTCAATTCACGTTTTCCTTTCATCTGGCTATCCATGGGCTCTGCCTAACCGAATTCATTCATCTACTACCTATTCTAAGATGGATATGTAAAGAAAAAGTTTTATATTGACGATGGACTTGACATTTATTCATTTTAAATGGGCAAATTGATAACTTTTTAGCCCACCCTTATGCGTATTCTATTCCCAATTCATCTTTTTCTTCCTCATTAGCAATGTGAACATGCACTGCCAAAGTTGACACCATATTTGAACACGCAATTTTTTACACATTCATTATCTTTTTCTTTCTGGCGTGATAAGACATGCGCAACCCCACAGGTTGGGGGTGCATTTCCTGGAAATGAACTGAGGTCCCACCTTCTTAGACTGTAACACAAAGTCACAAAAGCTCAACCCTTTTTCTTGGTAAATTTATTTTTTAAGATAGCAGGTAAGTCCCCTTGGGACATGGTCAAAAGTTGGCCGGCTCGCATTAAAATCAAGTATAATTGTCTATTTCCCACCTAATTTTCCACAATGGCAAGTGGACTCCGTTAAAGGTGCCGAGACTTTTTAACAAGTTTTGGAGATTTTTAAAGACTCCTTGGATGACCATAATGACCAATCCAAAGTTTTTTTGTTTTTTATTTTTTTGTCTTCTTGGGATAAAGGACTTCAGAGACCTAAACTCGAGCCTCTCATGGCCATTGAATTGTATCAATGTTCAATTCTAATCTATTTGAATTAGGAGTCCCATGTTTTGGTGTATTTTCAAGGTTTTTGCTGTCGGGGTGCATTTAGCCCAAAGCTATAAGTGCTATTCACACCCGGTCCTCTTTCTAAGCAGTGCCTGATATTAAAATGTGGGTGCTTTATTTTTGTGACAGCATCGATTGTGTTTTTTTTTCCCCCAAAAATTTAACAAGTTAAATAGAGAACAGAAAAGAAAAGAAAAAAACACTCGTGAGATGTCTGAGACTGGTTTGAAATCCTCTCAGTATGTTGGTGTTGAGCAGAATGTCTATCAATTAGTATAAGCCCAACTCATTAAAAAACAAACTCAACCCAAGCCGAATCATACGAAGCCAAGCCCAAAATCACTTAGGACTGTTCAAGCCCAAAGTTCATTTAACCTAATTAAGCCCATCTCGGAGGAAGACCGTGCTAAGCCCATCATGGATTAAGCCCCGAACCCACTCTAATTTTTTTCTCCATTATAAAGCCCATCCTCTTAATCTATGTTCTTCCCCTTCGTTTTCTCCTTGCACTCTAATTTTATTTTTTTTAATAATCCAAGATGACAACTACGAACAACCAAGATTCAGCCAGAACCATTCATATACTACCTGGCAACCATGGTCGACCGCCTCCGGAAGACCACCGCCATCTCCATTCACTGGCCTTCAGAGATAAGGACCCCCAATATTGCAGGACGTACTCAATATGTGAAGAATCATCAAGGCCAATCTAGGCACTTGAAAGTACGTTATTAGAGATTCAACAATATGCATATCGGTGACTCTTGCTCATTTTGCTCACCAATAGTCACCCTTGTTAATGGCAACTGGATCAACGACGGAACTCTGGTTGTCGTTGAAGATTGGAGTCATGGCCAATGAAAAGATCTCGAGTCGAGACTTTCAACAATGAACCCAAGCAAAACAAAGCACGTTATGCACCTTTTCAAAACTATAGCTGACGGTGATGAGAGATGATCAACCGTGTTCAAGACAGATGGAAGATGTCGAGGACTAGTTTTGAGGAGGATTTCTCGCGTGCTCCGAAAAAGAAAAATGAAAAAAAGAGAGGGTCCTCTCGGTTCTTTATTGGCTAGCGACCGGAAGATTGTTGATCGGAGATGGTGAATGGTGGGTGGTGGTGGTGGCTAACCTGGGAGAGGCAACTTCTGGAGGGGATTTCTTCTCAATGTTTTCGTGTCTGTGGCTTGAGGCCTGATGTTTCTCTGTGAAAAATGTAAAAATAAAAAATGGCGTTCTCTCCTACGTGCTTGAAAGAACCTTGACCAATAAGAGAGCGATTTTCTCTTCTTTTACTCGTGCCGCCACACCCTGCAAATGGTAAAAAGAATTAGGTTGTATTATTTCTTTAGGATTTTAGGGTTTCGTGTAGTTACACCAAGTGGCACGATCTTGAGAAACGTGAGTTTAAGCAATCTCAATTTTACGGTGTCAAGTATCATGCTCTAAATGGTTGATTAGCTTTGTAAATTGAAATTTCTTAAATGGGATCTGAGGTTGCTAACTTCATTGTTCCTAAATCAAATGTCAAACAAAAATTGAAAATGAATTAAATTTTAATTTTTCAGTCAATGGTCAAATTTTTCGATTTGATCAAGAATAAATATAAGAAAGATTAATGTAAGAGTCAGCATCCCTCAATGACCATTATGCATGCGAGAAATAGACATTCTTGCATTTAATGCATGCAATTTGAGCAATGCACCATAAACTAGATATGTTGATGAACATAATTAGGTGGTACATGATTAGGTTGGTTTAGTTGGCAATTTTCCTACTCATGAATAATCATTACACTTACTATTTCAGATTACGAAAGTCAAGGAAAATGGGATTATATATAAGAAACCCCACGTTGCATTAACTTAATTTGTTTCCATTTGAGTTGAAGCAAGAATGCTTTTATAGAACTCAGAAAATACTCAATAACCTGCACTACCGACATCAACAATTTACATAATTCATATCTCATTTACACATTTACGAACAAACGCACGTGGTATTCATTACTCTCAAATGAATTTTGTTAACAAGTTTTATCGAGCATTTGTTAATTATATCTTATCATATATAATCAATATATAAATATAAATATAAATATATTATTGCATATTTTAGGTATTTAGGTATATTGGTACAATTTACAATTTAATAAAATTTTATTAGAGAATGATGGAAGGGGAAAAAGAAATTAAAAATAATTTAAAAAGACGGAAATATAAAATAAAAAAAAGCAAATAGAAATAAAAGTAGGTAAGAGTATTGCAAGAGACTTTTCCCATCTCCATTTGTGAACTTTTTGGTTCAATTACATTGATATTCCATTTATACTAAATAACGTATATGATATGATGTGAACATATTTGACTTTATTATTATAATTCACAAAATAGTAGATATGATATGACAAAATCTCTTGATTTCATGTTATATTTTATCAAATCCTATCTCAATTAGAAATTTAGATGATTAAATGTGGCCAACGTGGTTTTGCACTTCATGTTAATCTTTCCAAAGAAAAAAGAAGAAAAAGTAGAATCACATACATAAAGAACACTATGCTACATAAATTTATTACTTGGAATGGAAGCTCCTTCTAAACCTGTTCGTTTCACGGAAAATAACTTCCGTAAAAACGTTTTCCGGATTGTCCGACGTTCGTTTCACGGAAAATAAATTTATTGAGGAAAATATTAAAAAAAATCTTCTAAAGTGAGGGAAAATGTTTTCCACTTTTGAAAAGTGGAAAACATTTTCCACTTTTGAAAAGTGGAAAACATTTTCCACATTCACTCTCTTATCTTACACTCTCCATTAGTCCTCACTTCTTTCTTTTATTTTTATATTTTTATATTTTTTTCATAAATTCGAATTTTTGTTATTTTTAATAAAATCGATTTTTTTGTTATTTTTTTAATAAAATCGATTTTTTACTTTTTATTTTTCTTTATTTTTCTATCTTTATTTTTGCTATTTTTCTTTTTCAGCCGGTTGTTGGCCACGGCAATGGCCGGTGACCGACGACAGGCAAGCCAAGCTCGCCAAATCAGCGACGCCCAAGCGTCACAAAACGGAAACTTATTTCCAAATTTACCCATTTTCAAAATATAAAACTATAATCCTCTCTTCCCTCGCTTCACGAACCCAGCACCCTCGTGCTTGCCTCTCTTTGCTCCCTTCAAAACAATCGAATCCCTCCTTTTTAAAGTAGAACAAAGTCAATCGCTTGCCCTAATTGGTCGATCTCCCTCACTTAGCTTTTGCATGGCGTTATACTTCTTCTTCCTCCTAATAGTTCAACTACTTTCAGAATTGAAGCCGCATAACTCGTGATGTCGATCTGCGAGGCCCGAGCCTCATCGCCTTGAGCTCACCTTGCCAGTGAGCTGATCATGCGAGCTCGCCAGAGGTAGGCGAGCCTCGAGCCTCGCTAGCAAGGCAAGCTTGAGGCATGGCCGGCAACTAGCCAAGGAAAGAGAGAATACAAAATAAAGAAAAAAATAATTTAATAATCTATTTAAAAATATAATAAATAACGTTTTTAAAAAATAAAAAAATAAAAAAATTATTGAAAAAGAGTTTATAAAGGAAAATATTTTCCTAAGCGAACACCGGAAAATATTTTCCACTTCAAAATCAAGTTTTACTCGAACACCGGAAAATAATTACGTTTTCCAGAAAATAACTTCGTGAAAAATATTTTCCAAAAAAGAACATTTTCTCATAAACGAATGGAGCTTAATTTTGTTGAAGAGCACCCGACACGGACGTTCCAAAGCTTCTCTATCTTCGGCTATTTAAAAAAAAAAACTTCTCTATCTTCGCACCGCTGCAAAGACAAATGCAAAAATTCACCGACCGTCAAATAAAAGTATACATATGCTAACCTAATGAACTATTTGACTAAACTACACTTAATCGTTGGTAAAATAAGGATTAATGAAGAAACTCATTTATAATGAACAATCATATATATCCATTATGCAGTATTATTTACGCACAACATGCATGCGAAACTTCATAAATTCATCCAATCAAACCATACTTCAATTCAATTTTTGTACCCTATAGCTTTACAATGTCTTAAACTATCATTTCTATATAATAATTTTGAAAAGAAATTTAGACTAACAAGTTTGATTACTTACTGGATGTTATGAAACGAAACTAATCGGACTTAGCGAGGTCCGCACAGCACGTACGTGCAAGCTCTCTCTCTATTTTCTTTTTCCCTTTATTCTCCTCGCTGGTGTTCTCTGTTCTTTCCTTATAGTGTTCTTGGTCCCTCTTCTTTTGTTGCTAACGAAGCTTGCTGGAAGGAAAGAACTCCTCCTTAAATTACGTGGGCCAAGGCTAACATAATAATGGGCTTTAAGTAGTAAATAGCAGCCCATTATTACAGTGATTGTGGCAAATTCATAGTGACAAAACCAGATGGGAGTGAACTGGCAATTTAACATGATGTAAGTATAGCCCCAACAGAATTTCTTTGGGATTCCTCTGAAATTTGTTTACTCCAATCTGGAGTGGATCCCAAGCTTTCTCGCTTCAATAGCTTCACGTTTTATGCCTCTTTGTTTCTAGCTTTGCTAAAAAAACTTATGCTTTCTAGCATGTGAGGGGGGGCACGTTCCGGAGATGCCGGGACCAAACCCTGGATTTGAATTAAGAAATCCAGTGTTCGTCTTCGTCAACATCGCTGTATGTGGGAAGCAACGAAAGTCTGTGTAATAATATTTGTATCAGCGGTAGAGTATACCAATTTAGGTCAAGGAGTGATGGAAATTCCAAGTCATATAAATTAATGCGTCTCCATGTGAGCAGAAGTAAGGATACATCTGCACAACCTAGAAAATACTCAACAACCTACAGATAATGGTATCGACAACCTAAGACAGTTCATCTCTCGTTTACACATCTACCAACAAACACACATGGCAATCATTTCACCTAAAACAAAAGTATTCTCAAATGAATTTTCTTAATGAGTGTCTAACCAGCATTTGTCAAGCAATCAATTAAGAAAATTCTAATTTTTTAATGCCTCGAAGTTTCTCGTGGTATGGACTTAAAAATTAAACTTCTGTGTATCAAATATGTGGGACAAGTATCTGCTAAACCACTCGTTCAGCATCAATTTTCCAAGAGAAGAATCAGTTTTTTGTTTCTCTACGTGATGATAAATGACCTACTTCAACTCAGTGGTTCAAGTATTCTTTTCATGCGGCAGATAAATCTTTTATAATAAAGTTGGACGGAAGGTGGGCAAAATACTGATATAAGAAACATTAGAAACATTTCAGCGCGAGTTACGAACAAATAACAAATGATGACACTTTCTAAATCATGTGGTCATTTGTCAGAGGAATGATTGTTTATTAAGGCCTCCACTCACATTATTCTTATTCTTAGGACTAATAATATTTTTTGAACAAGCATTGTCGTAATGCCTGGGACTAATAATATTTGAGAGGAAACACATGGATATATCAAGACTTGATCATCGCCCAATCGAAATCTTCATCAATAGTGATCACACGACAAGCTTCGTTCGAGGTCACTTGTACCTTTGAGTAGATTTCTTTGTCCGGCTTATTTCATCATTTCATGATGGGTTTTATGCGTGGGCTATCTATGTTAGACTAGCCTAGTCCACAACCTGAAAATGTAACTACCAAAGGCAGTTTCTTTTTTTTGCAACATGATGTAATTGCCTTTGGCAGTTTCGTTCTTTAAGAAAAAAAGATGAAGAAGAACACTTCTTCTTCTCTCCTGCACTACTTCTCTCCCTAACGAAAGGACAAGAAGAACTCTTTCTCTCAAGGCTGTAATCCAAGCATTTAATTTGTGAAAATAAGGTATGTTATGAAATATAATATTCCTAGTTTGATCAGTGATTCAAGAATTTTTCTGGGCATGTTTCTCATATGTTGGAATATGGAATTCATATTATACATTTCATGTGGATCAAACCTTGCAATGAAAGTGGTGGATGCCCAATGCGTTGTTCTCGGATTGCAATGTATTGAAGGAGGCTTTTGTTCTAATACCATATGGTAACAATTTATTTTGATCTAAATGAGGTAAACTTCTATAAGGAGTGATCAACTAGTGACCATTCAAAAGAGGTCTCGTATAATGTTGTGGGATTTATCACTTTTTAAAGTAGATAACTAATCGAATTAGCGAAGCCTCTGATAACTCTAGAAAACCATAGCATTCATTAATTTAGTATTTTGGAGGAGACTACTTTGTATATATAGATATAGCTTCTTCATGACCCAGCACTTATTGAAACTGAATTATATCTATCAACCTCTAAGTTTGCAGGGTCCCTTTTCTAGAAAGAATATCTATCACCTTATTGTTTCCCTCCAATAATTCAACTTTTTTGTTCAGATGACAAATATATCATTTAAAAACTCGAAATAAAAAAAATGCAAGATTGAAAATTGTAAGGAATTATTATCCACTTTAGCAATAGCATTTAGGAAACTAGATCAAAGTAACTTAATGAATGCTGGAGGGCATACCATCATATATAAGATACTAAACGCAGAAAAAATTTGCCCATGTTCTAGTGATCTTATGACAACATGCTACAGTTGTTGGTTGGTACTTTCATAAACGAACTCCCAAATATGTTGCAGAAGCATTATATAAGAAAATTGATCTGCATAAGAGTTCTAACCAGAACTTCAGATGACAATACTCATCTTCATTAATGAATTTACAGGCCAAACTAATATAGACTGGACGATTCAGGCCTATCATTATCAGGAGCTAATTGTGTACCAAGGAAAGAAGATACAGGACTTGCAAGGGTATAAAAACAAAGTGACACGCCGTGACAAAAGAAAAAAAAATCCCTTTGAAGAGGTGTGTCGGGTAATCATTAGACTATTTGTCCTAGTCTCTAAAATGAGTGGATCGCATCGCACTGTTTGAGCTAGCCCTTGATATAGGTCAGAAAATATTCAGGGCTTACTTCTCACAACCTCATCTTCTCACGTGGTGTGCAATTTTTTATTTTAGCCAATTACCACTTGACACGTGTAGTATGATATGGAATCACAGAAAATTGAAAATCTGCTCAGATCAAGTCATTCTCTCTCTCTCTCTTCACTCCCCTCCGGCCAATCACCTCCAAGTTTGACCACCGCCCGTCCACCGCCGACGCCCGTCCGGACCAAGACTGCTGCGCTTCCGAACCAGACCAGCCCTCCGTCGCCCTTCTTGTTAACTTCATCTTGGCTGGAAGGGGTCCTCCATCGCCGCCGTCTTTGCTGTCATCTTCACCGGTTTTTGGCCTTGAGCAAATGGCCGAAAATGTGGAAAAAATGGAAGTCTCTTGAGAAGAAATAATCTGGGGCAAAATCTTTGAGATAAGGAAGGGGCAGTGGATATCTTGGCTTGTCTTTTGAGCTAAAAGATCTGAGATTTGGAGGAATTTACAGAGCGACGTGGGTAAAAAATCAGTGTGTCACTTGGCTTGTCCTTTTGGCCAAACGTAGAAAAGGAAACCCAGAAACTTAGGGGCGCGAATGATAACATTTCTGGAACAGAAATAGATTTTTCTATTTCTATTTCTGGATGAGTTTCTGAGCCAAAAAACACGTTTGATAACGAC
The DNA here is from genome assembly GCA_014182895.1 of Angophora floribunda. NCBI lineage: Eukaryota > Viridiplantae > Streptophyta > Magnoliopsida > Myrtales > Myrtaceae > Angophora > Angophora floribunda. The sequence continues at coordinate 27,972,401 of CM024707.1, read as the reverse complement.
AAAAAATTTCTATTCTTGGAATAGAAATTCGTTTGTTAATCAAAAAAATTTTACTTTCCTAAGTGGTGGTGATAATAGGAGGAGCGGGGATCGGCGGCCGGCGGACAGCGGCGGACGGCGGCGGACGGCGGCGGCGGCGGACGGCGGCCGGCGGCGGCGGGGACGGCGACCGGCGGCGACGGACGGCGACCGCGGCGACGGACGGCGGGTGGCGAGCGGTCGCCCGTCGGTCGTTGTCCGCCGTCTGCCACCGCCGTCCACCGCCCGGCGGACGGTGACCGGCGGCGGCAACCGGCGGGCGGCGACCGGCGGCGGTGAACGGTGGGCGGCGGACGGGCCCCGGCGGCGGATGGCGACCGGCGCGGCGGGCGGCCGGGGCCGGCGGTGGGTGGGGGTGGTGGTGGTGATGGTAAGTGACGGACGGAAAAAAACTTCTTCGGATGAGAAGTAAGAAAGAGATAAACAATTTCTGATTTCTATTCCAGAAATAGAAAAGTAAAAAATTTTTGTTTCTCATTTTTGTTCCAAACCTATTTCTGGAATAGAAATTTGTTCCAGAAATAGAAATGAAATTTTTTTTACCAAACGGATTTCTATTCCAGAAACAGAAATAGAATGGTTACCATGCGCGCCCTTGGGCTCCGGATGTGAAACAAAGCCTCGTCCGTGGCTGCGACAGTGAGGTTAAGATCCCGATTGTCGTTGGACTACGGCGGAGGGAGGGAACTCATATCATAGCCGGGGCAGCGACCACGGTAGGGTGGCGGGCTCGTGGATGGAGGTTGCGGCGGAGCGGGGGCCAGAATTGATAGGAGCGGCCAGTGCGGTGGCTCGAAAGGACGGAAGGAGGAGGGATAGAGAGAAAAAAAAAAGATTTTAAATTTGTTTTAGTTACCTCCACATCAGAGTATATGTGTCAAGTGGTAATTGTTCAAACAGATACAATGTTTCTAGAATCTTCAAGCATGATAGATCAGGAATTCTCTCGAGGGATGGACTAACTTTTATGGAATTTCTCAACTTCTCTAAGTGTTCAAGCACCGAGAGATGTGCCATTGAGCAGCTCGAAATGGGGAGACTTGACAGGTTCCTGAAGTTGGAAAACAACTGCGGTGGCAGGATATTCGTGAGATGCAAGGTTGACAAACTAGACGGAAGCCGGTGGATGGATTCTATGATCTTCCAAGGGGGGAGAAGTTCCTCTGACCGGCAAGGACCCTTGAGCTTATACCGATGAAAAGACAAGTCCAAGTGATCTAAAGTAACTAAGTTTGAAAGGTTCGGGATGATTTTACAGTGATAAGCATCAAGGTTGAGGCATATCAAACTTGAGGGAAGCTCTAGCACTTGTCGAAGCTCTTGGCACTCCTTCAAGTCAAGTTCTTTGAGGTTGGGGAGACAACTAATTGTGGTTGGCAATCCAGAGATGCGAGTGCCGGATAAGTTTAAAATCCTTAACATAGGACAAAATCAAACTTCTTCGCTTTCTTGCCTATAAATGCTAGACTCAACAAGTAGTATCATAACTTTCCCAATTCAACATACGATATCCAAATTAGAATATCAAGATTGTCTCAATATTATTAAACGGGCACACAAATTACTTACAACGTTTAAATGAAATTATTATTTTGCCAAATGAAATAGGCATAGAGCATATGAAAGAAAAGGAGCCAAGTAAAGCATACTGAAATCAGTATATACTCTTTGAGTTGTAACTCATAACTTGTAAGCCATGCTACAATATGATTACAATTCATCGGTGCAATCATTTTGGACAACGCAAGATCAACTTAAGTGTCAATCTGTTCTTGTACGTGTGCGCAATGCATGCGTTGCCAAATTTCTTTGTCTGTGCTTCTTGGATAATTCTTTGCTCTATTTGTTGCCCAATATATTATTAGTGATCGCCATCTTTCTTTCTTCTTTTTCAACTTTCAAGCTATACAAATGAACTTCCATCATCCGTGCACGTTACATAAATAACACGATTGTGGACCTGGAAATGTGACCATGAGCGGGTTCGATTCAAGTTTTTTTTTTTTTTTTTTTGGTTTGAAATGTAAGTATCATTTATAAGATGACGTACAATAGCTTAGGGGCATTCCCCATCATTACAAAAGATAACTAAGAACTCAAAAAAATGGAGTGAGGGATTCTCCATATAGTAGCCAAAATTACATTTGTTTGAGAAGGTTTAAAATTTTTGTAAAATGATGCTCGACCCCTGACAAGCTTACGAATTTTAGCCACAATGATGGAGACATCATTTGACTTGTTTTGGAAACGTCTACAGTTACGTTCCATCCAAATGCAATAAATGGTTGCTAAAAAAGTTACTTTGAAAAGCCTTGCCGCCAAATCCTTGCCTTTGGTAGCCCTGATCATCCATTGGATTTCATCATTCCATCCTTCTAAGTTACGGCGGATTCCGTATTGTGCAAGGATAATACGCCATATGCTTCCCATCCATGTGCACTGAAAGAATAGATGATCTCGATTTTCCAGATTATCCAAACAGAAATTACAATGGATTGCTACTTTGGGCATCCAACGTGATATGATATCTGCTGTTGGGAGTTTGCCTCTACAAACTAGCCATCCGATAAAATTGTGTTTGCTAACCCCACCGTCCATATCAATTGGTACCATCCCACAATCGGTCCCATACATTCCCGAGTTCATCGTATAACTCTTTTTGCAACAATATCTTTGTCTAGATATGACTGGAGCTAGGTTGGCCTTAGTTTAAGAATACCGCGCCAACTCCATGCCATACTACCTTTAATTTCAAGCTGCATAATTGGAGTGCTTCTACATTTGGTACTATGAACCCATTTACTCCATAAGGAAGACGATGGACAGTTTATGAGGCTCCATAGCATGCGGCCCAAGAAAACTTTGTTCCATAGGTTTAGATTGAGCAACCCTAGTCCTCCCTCCCTTTTTGGCAAGCAAACAATTTCCCAAGCAACTTTATGCGATTGATGGCCTTCCATATTTCCACTCCATAAAAATTGTCTAATCTTCTTCTCCACTTCATATATGGTTTGCTTTGGAAGTAAAAATACTTGCATCCAATAAGTACGAGACGGAAATAAGTACAGATTTGGCCAATCAAGACGACCGGCATAACCGATATGTTGCATTCCCCAACCTTCTATTTTTTGAAGATTTTGTCGGTCAAACTTTTGCAATCTGCATGCGTGAGTCGTCTAGTGACAAGAGGAACACCGAGGTATCTAATTGGAAGGGTGCCTATGGGGAAAGGCATGTGATCCAATATAATACCCTTTTCTACCTCGGTCAATCTAGAGAAAAAGATTTGGCATTTATCTGGGTTAAAATGTAGTCCAGTGAGATTTGCAAAGTCATCAAGTGCTTCAATAAGGCAAATAACAGAATCGGCGTCCCCATGAGCAAAAAGAAACAAATCATCAGCAAAGCATAAGTGAGTGATTTTCTCAGTTTTGCAGCGCCAATGATACTTGAAAGAAGATGCATCCACTCTTTCAATGATAATTCTGTTAAGAATCTCTATAACCAAGACAAAGAGATAAGGAGAGAGTGGGTCGCCTTGTCGTAGTCCATTGGTGCCAGCAAAGTAGCCAACGTGCTCGCCGTTAAGGTTTATCGAAAACCTCGGTGTAGTTATGTATTAGGCTATCATATCAATCAATTGTGGTGGCAAGTTAATAGCTTTCAAAACCCCAAGTACCGCCTCCCATTTTACCATGTCAAAAGCTTTCATGAGATCAATTTTTATTGCCACACGTTTACCTTTGTCACCCTTATGGTAGTTGTGGAGGAGTTCTTGGCAAAGCAAAATATTCTCTGAGATCTGTCGACCTGAGATGAAAGCAGTTTGGTTGAGGCCAACAACCGAAGGAAGGAAATAGTTGACTCTTTCTGCAAGTAGCTTTGATATGATCTTATAGAGAACATTGTAGCATGAGATGGGTCTGAAATCCGTCATGCGGGATGGATTCTGGACTTTCGGCACAAGGGATATGAGAGTAGAATTTATAGTTTTCAATATGCTTCTTGAAGAGAAGAAGTCCATGATAGCATCCTCTATGTCATGTCGTATGATGGGCCAAGCTTTTTTGTAGAACAAACTGTTATATCCATCTGGACCCGGAGCTTTGAAGTCGTTGATGCCTTTGAGAACTCTAAGTATCACAGTACGTTGGAAGCTTAGCGTAGCCATGAGGTCACTTACATCTTCAGGGAATAAGGAGGCATATCGATCATAAGGGATATGAATGTGTCTAGAGTTGCCAAGTACATGCTGGTAATATGAGACAATTGTATCCCTAAGAGAGCTTTCATCTGTGACAATAGTTCCATCATCAAGTGAGAGTTGAGTAATTCTGTTTTGACCACTTCTACGCATCATGGAAGCAAAGAAAACCCTGTTGTTGTTGTCCCCCTCTTTAAGCCATAAATTTCGAGATTTTTGCTTTAGGAGAACTTCTTCATATTTGCTAAGGGCAAGTAGTTGCTCCAGTGCTGCCTTCTCTTCCTCTCGCGTGCTCATATTGTAAGGGTCTAAAGCAAGAACTTGTTGTAACCGTTGTAGGTTCTCCCTGGCTATCTTGACTTTCAGACGTAAGTCACCAAACTGAGATTTATTCAAGAGATTGAGTCGTTGTTTCAATGCTTTGAGCTTCTTTACCAGAATAAACATTTTCGATCCTCTAATATCATGTTGCCAACAAGCATGGACTATCGGCAGAAAATTGCAGCTTTCGATCCAAAAGTTGAAGAATTTGAAAGATGGCTTCCTTCTCCTAGCAGGTAGTGTCAAGACGTACCAAGCAAGGGAATGATCCGAAACACTGGTAGTAGAAATTCTATTGAATAATAAGAGTACCTGTGTTGCCAATTTGCATTAATGAAGACCCTGTCAATCTTGCTCGCTTTAAGATAATGATTGGACCTTTTATTTGTCCATGTGAAAAAGGACCTGTGGAATGAGGTTCAATGAGTGTAAGCTTCTCAATCATAGTGTTTAGCTCATCCATTCCAGAAGTCCAACGGACATTAGATCCAATCCGTTCATTTGTATCTCTTGTTTCATTGAAATCACCCATTAGTAGCCAAGGTACATTTTCTGCATTACGTGCAAGAGGCAAAAGAATCGGGACTCTCATATATCAGACCTAGAAGGTGGACATATACAGATAGATAGAAACGTTGGCCCTTCGAAGAAAACAAGAGGCAAAAGAACCATAGTGGGTTTGGTAATTACTATGCATCATCTAGTGCGTTTGTTTGGAAATATTCTATGCTTTTAGTTGAGAACATTTATGCGCTGATGATCCTGCCTATTAGTGTTGTTAGGCAATTATTTTTAATGAGTCCCCACTCACGACTTTCATGATAACTTCATCTTTGAATATGAACGAGATAATCTCTCTTAAATTTATATCATGAATGATGAATGGAGATTGCTCCAATACACTCTTTTGCATATGATTGCTTGGTCAACTATAAAAAGACCTTGCCACTTACGATCTCAATAAATAGATTTTTACCTTCATTATTTAAGGGGTTGCTGTCAAACAAATAATAATTACTTCAGTCTTCCGATAAGTATTATGGCTTAATTAATTAAGGCAATTGACTTCAATTGTCACCTTCGCATGTTGAAGTTTTGTGACTTGTTTGCATGGCACAAGATTATTAAATTTTCCCAGAAATATTTGCTAGCATAGTTTATTTCATAAGATATATAAAATTTAGATTATTCTCCGTACAAAAAATTGATTCTTGAACTTTTGAAACTACTATATATTAGAAGGATGGTTAGGGCATGACATGTTTCATACTATACTATTATTTATTGTTGAAGTGAGCGCATGCAACTTTACTGAGTTGAGGTTAAACTCACGAAGCAAGTTCCTCTTTTTATTTAGTTCAACCGACGCTTTCTTTTTCTTTTATTAGAATCAGTTTTAGATTCTGGGAAAGACAAGATTTTGGTCAATTATAAAAAAACCGTTTTCACGTTGAAGAGAATTCTCCTAGAGCAAAGTAGGCCTTAATAAATCATCAACTATCCATGTAATCGAGCTATTAACACAATATTAGCAAGGAAAAAAAAATCTATTTCGAGTCCTAACGTGTGAGGGTGTTCATCGAGAAACAGATTCCTTACATAAATATTTTTTGCCAAAGGGGTAAAGCTTTGGTTTTATTGCTTAAATCAGCCTCTATCATCTTGGAAAAGAACCGACTGATTCTACACTAAAAGGCAACAAATAATGGATAAACAAGAAAAAAGACAAACGTGTGATAAAATGTAAAGAATGTGATAAAAGATAGCCAAAAGTTAGGTGTTTAGTTTATTGTTGATTTGTTGAAAGGTCCTCCATAAGTGTACCTCTTCGGCTATTTATAGTAAATCCTTATAAATAACCGCTCTTTAGCGATTACTTTTTCACTTAAAATTGCTATGGAAACTTCAATACCGCGCTAATAACTGTATTGTCTTATCCACGCTTTCATCGGTACTGATTCTTCGAAACCGTCTCCATGCTAATTGCATTCTTCCCGAGCAGTTATTGATGTTGCGCTCTTTGGCACCTGCATTAATTGGCTTCCCCGTGGCCTCTTATCCGTCTGTTTTCTAATGGGTTGGGCCCAATGAGTCTTGCTTTCATACGAAGCCCAATGAGTTAATTTTAGCACCAATAGAGGGGATTAAATGCACGGGTTGGATTACATTTCTCGCATTATCAAGTTTAACATGCAATGTCATGACAATCGCAACATGAAAAAGTTCAATGAAGTTTAGAGAAGCCTCTCAAATCAAGTATTACCAAGTTCAAGCTTAGTCCATTTGATACTTAAGCGGCTTAAACTCTAGCCTCTCAAATCACAAGTGTTGACATTTGATTTTTTGCTAGTAAATCGAATGCCATTTTTGTAAAATAGTAAGAAAGATAAAAATAAAATAATAGTAAGAAGGCTAAAGAAATATATGGTACAATAAATAAAGAAATAGACTAGTACATAAAAAAGAAACGGGGAGAGTCCCGATTTGGGCTAGTTGGGCCCATCACAGAGTCTTGGCCCTTCTAAATCGGATTAATTCAATTGAGCCCAGCAGCTCAGGCCCATCAGCCTTTAATTTATGATTCAATCTATGGTTTTCAAAGATTCATATGTATTGACGCTGAGTTTGAGTTCGTGTTAGGTTCTGCACTTCCCTGCCCATGACTCCATCAGCAAGCTTTGTGTTGTTTGTTTTCCATTTGTTAATGATGTGTATGTTTGTAATTTGGGCTAAGCGCATGGGCTTTATTTAAACTTGAATTGGTTCAGTTCACTAATATGAAAAAAAAACCTGGAACTATCATGTTATTGAGAACATATTGAAATGGAAAGCATCAAGGATAAATCTATGAAACTTGTAGGTGTGATTGGTTGCGAGAGAGTTCAACGCCTATAATGTGCTTGAGGAAATTATTAAGTCAACAGTGTGCTTGGCCAATGATTGTTTGTTCATAGAGGATGTGTGCTTGCCGGTTGTTAATAATTGATATGTATTCATAACCCATGCGGTATCACTGCTTTATTTTACTTTATATGTTTCTTATTCAGCTATGTAATTTCTATGGATTGAGCTTGTTGACACCTAAAATTTTCCTATTTATTTAGTTTTAAATTGCACATAAAATTAGGGATTATTTCTAACCCCTAAACAAAAAAAAAAAAAAAATCATTAAATTTGCTTCAAAAATAGACATTAGGACCATTTGTATTACTAGTATTAATTATTAAATTTTTATTAAAAAATTTAACTAATCAACTAAAAAAAAGCATTAGAGCCGGGCTAGGGCCAACCGTAGCCTGGCCCCCTAATCTTTTTTTCCTTTTCCTTTTTTCATCTCTCTACCTGGGCCGACCCAGCCCATTCCTTCTTTTTTATTTCCCCGGCCCAGCCTCCCAGAGACGTTGGCAAGGACAAGGATGGCGTACGACAAGGATGAGCAGCGGAGAGAACGTCGCACGTTGGCGGCAACAGCTGTCGTCGTTAGAGGGAGAGAGAGAAGCGACAAAAAGGGTGTCTTCCTCTGGGGTAGCTGGTTTCTTCTTCTTCGAATGGAGAGCGAGAGTGAAACCGAGAGAGAGAGAGAGACGATGATTCGTCGTTGCCGGAGGCCCGTCCATCAGTCGCCGTCCGACGCACACCCTTGATCGAACCAGGTAGGCCTTCTCCCGACCGTGCGTGACTTGTTTTGGGGAAGCGTCGGGCCGGAGCTCGTGGCCGACCAGTCCGCACGAGCTTCAGCCCTGTCGGCCCTCCATTGTTGCTACTGTGTGTTCTAGTACGCGTTGTTAGGAGTCTAGGTCCTCGAGTCCATATCAAGCCAAAGTCCCTCGTTTCAGTAGTGTGCGCTAACTGTTCGTTGAAATGCCTGAACGAGATCTGAGTTTTGTGGGTATGCTGTGGCCGAGATCTGTAGTTTTTTAGTCTTACCAGTGCTAAGTACTGATGGACCGTTCCTAAGATAGTCTCGAACGCCGCTTTTTTCCAGTATGATTGATCTGTGCCCAAACCCGAGTCCCCAACGAGCCTATGTTTACCCCTTTAGCCGACGCATTCTATATGTTTGATTAAATGCCCCAAGGAAAGCTGAAGTATAGTTTACGTTTTAACTCGAAGGCGGACTCATGTTTTCTCCTTTGTCTGCTGAATCACCTTCGCCTTTATTGTTTGCATTGTGATTTCGTGCGATTTGCGAGTGATGGTGGTTCATTACCGATCCAGTGAGGTTTTTTGTTCGCACCGGAAAGGAGCTTGGTAGTTGTTGGAGTAGGCGGCTAGGGGGTTGTGGTAGTTCGACGATGGAAGGGGCGTTGGTTACTCCGGCCGGCGTTGGCGTTTAGGGCGAGTTTCTGTGAGGAGTTCGGCGAGGGAGCACTTCAGATAGAAGAGGGGGTCGTCAGGAAGAAGACCAGAAAGGATTTTTTTTAAAAAAATAAAAAAGGACAAGAACAGAAAAATAGAAAAGAAAAAAAGAAGAATGGGCTTTAAGTTGGCTTGTATTGTGGGCTAGGAATAGAAATTGGAAGTTTTTTTATTATTAAAATGTTCGCGGGCCAATTTAGTTAATTCCGAGTGGGCCTTAGAGTCAGCCCAGTTCTTAGTCCAACCGGGGCCCATAGGGTCCGGGTCGGCTTGGTCGGGCCGGGTCTCTTAACCTGGTCCAAATTCCTTTTTTATCTAATAGTAAAAATCATAAAAAAACATATTAATTAAAAAATATTTAAAATAATAAAAATTATGAAATTCCGAAAAAAATTAAAAATTCAGAAAATTAAAAATATTGAAAATTAAAAAATTCAGGAAAATCCATTCAAAAAAATTAAAAGATTAAAAATTCCTAAAAATCAAGAAAATTTTCAAAAATTTTAATTTCTCAGAAATGGATGAAAAAGTCTTTTTGGGTAGCCTTCTCTTTAAATGTGCAAAAATCATTGATGAAAATCGTACTCAATTGAGCAAGCCTTTAGGGTTCAACCATAGGGTTTTAATTATTTTTCGTGAAGGATACCCTTGATTGATTGTTATTTACCTTTGGCTTAGTTGGCAATGGCATGCTCCTTGTTCGACAATGCTAGATTCTTACTCTCCTGATGTAGTTTATTCGATGTCACTTTGGTTGCTAATTGTTATGCTCATGATTGCACATCCACATTCCCATCTCACATGTTAGTGGATAAGTCGAAAATCAATACAAACTACTTGACAAAAATCTTTTTGAAATGAACAATATTAGGTACCAAAATGGCATTAGTTGATTAATTAGTATAATCATGTCATTGACCCTAAATTCTCTGATTGTGTAGCAAGTGAGATACACTCCCATACCTCAATGGGTTTCTAGTTGATCTCAACAGGCTAATGGTAACTCCTCATTAGAAATTTGTTAGGAACACTCTAATGTCGTGTGAGATATGAGCTAGGGAGAGCTCATGCTTAGTCATGGGCCATAGGCCCGTCCATTAGGCAATATCCCTAAACCTATGTCTTTTCCCCTCCGAATAGAAATGGTAGGTTGCGACAGAGCTTGCTTTGTTTTAGTCTTATTTCATCTACATGTTGTGCCTTTGACCAATTTGCTACTTTCATATGATTCTAAATAGGAAGCAAGTAAAAATGCCACGAGTCGCATTGTATAATTGAGTTAACCATGGAAACATGTTAATGTAATTGAGATTCTTGTTTGTTGGGAATGAATGGGAATAGACAATTGAGATTAGGCAATCGCTTGGTATTTCTCCCTAGAGGTGCTTGGTGTGAAAGAGACGGAACAATGGAAGTTTGTGAAAGCTTGGGCCTTATTGTGGTTTAGTGGAGGTTTGTTCACAAAATATATATTCATGTTCAGAATGAAAGAGCAAAGAAAGCTTAGAGTTAGAGAGGAATTAGTGTTCTGGATTTAGGGACTTTCTTTGTTTGAACATAAAAAGAAAAAGAGTAAAAGAAAGGAAAGTGGAAGAAAGAGAAATCTGCAAGGATGCTTGCTTCGGAAATAGTGGACCAAAGAAGAAAAGAAAAGATATAAAGAAAGAGGAAATGAAAATCTAATTAGGCGCAGGAGAGAAATAAAAAATTAAAAAAATAATATATGAATTTCCGTTTAGGAAATCTAAAGATATAATTATTATTTCTCTATTGAAATAGGCATAATAGTGCATGTGGGAAAAAAAAAGGCAAATGAAAGATAGTGAACTCAGCATATGTGCTTTGAGATGTGATTGCAAGGTGTGCTACGTACATCTCAAGACTAATCAAGAAAATACATAGAAAGTGAGTTTGAGAAATAAAGCTATAAGGTGTTTTAGTTATGAGAGCCAGTCTAAGATGATAAAAATTCATTGTTGCTAAAATTTTGGACAACGCAAGAGTGACACCTATTATTTTGAACTGAAATATAACAGTCACGGTATAATAGAGTTATCGTGATTTCTTATTCCTACATATCCAAACAGATACGACTAAGCATCAATTCCAAGTAAGTTTCAAAAGAAAGAGGGTAAAAACTCCCATTTCAAGCAGTGAAACTGTCCATTATAGTGACGTACTGTTAATGGTAGTTTTTAGTTTCATTATATGGATAATACAAAGTATTGATTATGGTTTTTTCAAAAATACTAAACATTTAGTGGATGGTTGATGCACTATATGTTTCGTGGTGCTTAATGACCTAGTCCACCTACAATATTTTTGGTATGTGAATTCTTTACTTATAAACAACTAATTGACTTCGTAGTTTACACCTTTTCTCTTCTGGATTTGATTCAGTTTATGCCTAGATGGTAGTCAAATTTTAACCCAAAAAGAGAGACAATCAAATCGTAAGTAAGTTCGAATTTACTTGCTCGTGAGTGACAATTTTCAATACAATGTGCGCACATGGCCTTTTGAACACAAAATGAAAAATTAAGAAATGATCAAGAGAGGCATTTAATATACAAAGCATGTACATTAAATTATTATGAATTGATTTGGTTGGTAATTTTCGAGACCGTGCAACACCGTGAGTGAAACACAATAGAATAAAATTTTAAAGAAGAAATACATCATGGAAAATAAAAAGTTACATGACACTTACTAGCGGCTTCATTCTTTGACAACCGACCGAAAGAAGGCTTTAGGAGTCAACGTCTAACAATTTCCTTGCTCTATAAACCTCCTCGATAACCGATTGAAGTACTTCTTCGGAGCTGCAGCAATGCACGATTGAAGGACAGCTCATTTTAGTTAGATAGACCAAAATTAAAGGGATATCAAGTTTAGGATAAGGACATCACAAGTGTCATAATTTTCTTAAGAAACTCACTTAAGTTTCATAACTTTTTTAATCAATTAAGTGCAAACTTTTTAAAAACGTTCACCCAAGTGCCGGAAATTCAATGTGGCATAACACTTGTAGTGAACATATTTAAAATGGTATCACACTCAAGTAATTGATTGAAAAATTATATGGCATTCAAATAATTGAAAAAAAGTTCTCAAGTGAGCACTGTATATAAATTATGACACTCAAATAAGCCATGTAAGAAAATTATGATATTGGTGGTGTTCTTTTCTCTCAAAATGATAATCTATTTGTTGATTTGATTTCTCAAACCACTATAACCTGAAGATCTTTAACTCATACAACAAAACAAAAGAAAAAATATATATATTTGTGGCTGTACCAGTGTACAATTTTGTTCTATTTGACCACAAAGTTCCTTTGGATATTACAAACTAGAAGGATCCGCTTCTTAATCTATAGGATTAAATTTGCTTGAGTGAACAACTAGTTGTATGCAAAGGGGCTGCATTGCAATAACTTTGAAACTCTTTGAGTTGGGAAAGTTCAATGGAATGACTTATTTACCTTATGATTTAGTGGTGAAGTAGTAGAATTACCTGTTGTTTTTCAAGACGAAACCCCTCATTGCTGCGACCTCAATTAGGGCCTCTTTCCATGACTTCACTTCGTTGTGGTCGAAGTTCATCCAGTGCCTATCTAGGTCACTTTTGTATAGATCAGTTTCGAGTTTAACATCATCAATCTCCACATCGTAGAAAATGGGGAGAATTCTTCTTATCCCCTTTGATTCTGATGTGCATTTTACCATGTGATCAAGTTTGCGGAGACACCAATGACTAGAAATGTAGTTTCTAGAGAAGACGGGTATGTAGATGTTGGAGTTAGTGAGTGCTTGTAGAATCTCTTCCCAATCCCTTCACTAGACTCCGAAATCATCGTTATCACCGTAAACAGGAATTTGTTCTTGCCACATCCCACTGTGAAGATAATCGACAATGCTATGATGAGTGTCTGGTCCCTTATAACTTAGGAACACATCGAACATGGGTAATTTGTGGGAAAGCCAAGTCGATCTTGAGATATTCAACAATCGTTCCAGGATAGTGTGGCCACGACTATCCAGCACCCAGCTTTCTAAGCCCTCGATACCCTCAATGGGTCTTAAATTTGGACAAGCTTCTAGCTCTAGATGTTTTAGCTTACCCAACTTGGATAGATTGGGTAACTGTCCTATTAAATCACAACAGGAAAGAAGGAGGTATTGTAAAGATTCCAATTCCGACAAACCTTGAATCTCCACTAATCGATTCAAGCCCTTTAGTTCTAAGTGCTCCAGACTCCTCAAGAGTGATAGACCAAGTATTTCCTCAAGGGATTCACATCTTGTTATGTTCAGTTCCCTCAGATGTATTAGACTTGGAGTGACAGATAGGTGTGACGTTGGACATTCAATTACATGCAGAACTGTCAAATTTAATAAGTTGAAAAAATTTGGCAATGGACTAATACTTTTGAGTTTCAAGACCAACAAATGTGCTGGAAGTTGATACATCGGTTGCTCCCTCATCAAAGCTGCTTTAAGTTTTGAGTCATAGTCCTGCCTAGTAGAGTGATATCTACTTCTCAAATTGCTGAATCTATGTAATTCCAGATGTTCTAAATTGCTAATGCTTGAGGGGTGAGGGACAAGAGAGAAGTCCATAGCTTGAATTGCAAGGACTTTCAAACTTGATGGAAGAGTTGGCACTTGTTGAAGCTCAATCGAACCCACTTTAAGATTTTGGAGATGGAGATGACTTATCTCTGGAGGCAATCTAGAAACACTAGTAAATGCTAAGTTCAATTTCTTCAAATGGGAAAGCTTCCCAATTTCCTCCATGTTTTTATCTCGTCGATCCCAAGATTTGTTGGCATATAAACCTTCAAGCATCTCCAATCCTCCAATGGTACGAGGAATCTCCTTTATCTTTGTTCTGCATAAACTCAACACCCTTAGTTTCTTTAAATTTCCGATGGAATTGGGCAGTGTCACTATGCCCGATGTTGAGACATCCAACTCTGCCAACATTTTTATATCCCCAATGGAGTTTGGAAGTTCTTTTATCCCCACGCACCCACGTAAAGTTAAGCGTGTAAGAGTCGCCGCCCTCCAATTGAGTTTGGAAGTTGGTAGATGTTAGGGTTCTTGTTTAAATCAAAACTCGACAAAGATTTCAAATTGCCAAATCTCTCCGGAAGCTTCAAGGGTTGAAAATTTTGGGGCATGATGATCTGCTTCAAAGATTGTAGAGAACAAACTTCTTCTGGCAACTTCCCAAGAGAACTACACCCTCTGATATTCAAAGTCTCTAGGAGTTGAAGCTCAGAAATAGAGGGGTGAATTGTGATTAAGTTGGTACACCGAACAAGTATTAATGTCTCCAAAGACGTGAAGTTAGAGAAGTTGGGTGTCCTCCTCAATTTTGTGCAATCACTTAAGTCTAGAACTTTTAATTTTTTTGCCATCTGCAGGAGAAGAAAATGTCATATTAAAAAGCATGAAACAACCAGTCATCCTAGATTTTTTATGTAAGTAATTATTCTCATTTTTATAATTCAATATATCCCCTCATTTACTTGCAAATGGTGCAACTAGGTGGCTTCCGACACCTCCGAAAATGGAATAATCTTCCATTCATGATAAACAAGTATCATCAATGTAATTGGAAACTGTTAAGTCCTTCTTTTATATAATTACTACTCATAACTAAATATTAGAGGGAAATAGTAAGATAGTAGTGAACTCATAAGCTATTGAAGACTTATAATGATTGAACAATTAGTTTGTTTGTAAAATATCATTGGTAATTGAGACAAATAGCAAAGTATATAAGCAATAGATTCATACTCTACAAATGGAAAAACATGCTCACTTGTAAAAAAAATAAAAGGCTGTTCATAATCTACTAGGGAAAGCTCGGTAAATCTATTATTTGTTTAGTCTTTTACTGACTCACAAGCGTTTGTACTTGTAAAATTAAAATAAATCTAATAATCTACTAGGATTTTATAGTAAAAGAATGGTTTTTTTGGTTCATTGTTTACAGTCATTAATGAACACTAATAGTAAAGTACATTGGCAATTCATAGTCTACCAGTTGAAAACAAGCTTACTTGTTAAAGCAAATGACGGTTTTTAGTCTACAAGAGTATTTCAACTTGATAAATCAATTATTATGGTTGTGTGCCACTGAAAATAAAACTCAGCAAAATTGAAGCGATGGCATAGTCTACTAACCATTTACCATGGTAAGTAGTATTTCATATGTAAGTTATAACAGTTAAACGAAACTATTAGTTAAGTATGTAAGCGTTTTTTTGAGATAGACTACATTTATTGAAATTATAATTTATTGCTTTACAAGATTGATCTAATAAGGTAAGATATAAAAAATCTTAATTAGTCGAAAATAGGGCTGGCTTGTGTGGGTCGAGTAAAGCTCGGCCTAAGATGAAATGGTCTATGACTGAAAACTCTATAAATATTACTTAAGTTTCTCCTTTAATCCTGATGCACATATAACCTCATTGAAGGAGCATTTACAAAATGTGACACATGAGAGGTAGTCTCATTGAGCTAGTGATAAAAGAGAAGCACTCGAGTTATGGATCATCGCTATTTTGCATCACAAATGATAGATTATGAATCAGGTGTGCAAATCCACTTTTCCTCTATTATTGTGCTATAGTTTTATGAATCTTTTCCTTTGATCACAAAGGAAAAAATACAGATTGGTACATTATACTAGATCATATTTTCACAGATGATATGGTTGTAGATCCACCAACTAAAGGTCTTTGCCCCTATGCGTTTGAAAGACATGTCATTAGCATGGGTTTAAGAGTATCATAGGATGCTGTTGTTTATTAAGAAATATTTTATTTTTACTCTAATAAAGTTTATATATGTTTGTTATATTTAGTATCATTTTGATACCTATCAACTCTTTTACATTCAATAAAGTGTTTATGAATGTACAGTTACATTTTGAATACATAAATCTAATGAAAATCGCAAGGTATGATGTAAACATTGAGTAAAGGTTAGGGGCATTCGGTTATTATCTTATTACACATGAAGAAAAAGGTATATATAATGATAAGACAAATGTAAGTTAATTGAAATCATACAGATATTCTCTGGTGACATATCAAGTTTTTGACACTTGAGGAGAGATAATGTGGACTGACAAAGGGAATGTCATATAAGGTATCACTATCTATGATGAGTTATCAATTTGTCATATATTTATATTGAATCCATATTACTAGAGTTAAAAGTACTAGTGACCATAAAAGGCTTTATGTGTATTCGTGCAGTTTACCGTAATGATTCAGTATTTGAGACTTTATGAGATTGGATTGATTATTAAAAATAATCTCTAAACCAATATAAAAAATGTGCACCTACAGTGTAGTAGCCCAAGTGGGAGAATGTAAGAGTTTTATTTATTTATTTATTTATTTATGTGGGCTAATTAATTGAGATAATAATTTATCATTTTATGGACTTAGTCTAATAAGGTAAGATATAAAGATTATTACCTAGTCTAATATTAGACTAGTTTGTGTAAGCCAAGTAAAGCCCGGCCTATGGCTAAAAACTCTATAAAAAGTACTTAAGTCTCTTTTTTAACCCTAATACGTAAACAACTTCACATAAGGAGCAGTTACATAACATGACACAGGAGGGGTGGTATCATCGAGCCAATGATACAAATGACAATAGAGGAGAAGCACTTGAGTTATGGATCGTTGCTATTCCAAATTAATAACGATGGATTCTAAATAAAGTGTGCAAATCCACTTCTATTTTATTGTGTTCTAGTTTTCTAACTATGCAAACCTTAGGGGTGTGGTTTTGTGGCTTACAAAGTATCTACGCAAATCGTAGTCTACTAACTAATGAAGGGAATCATTTGTAATATTCAACAATAATGGGTAATTTAATATAAGGTTTGATGATAGTAACATTGTTAGTTTGTTGATAATTTATTGTACAAAAAGTTGCCAATCGATTCTTTTTCATCAACAATAATTCAAATTTACCATATAACATTCAAATTTACAATGTACAAATAAATTTGGATTTCAGCAATGGATTTATAGAAATCTACTTACAAATAACCCTTGAAATTTAAATCTTTCCATGATTTAAAAACGTTATCCATGGAACTATATTTCGTGTCTATCATAAAGCGTCATGAAAGAAATTTACATTGTTACAATATTTTGTCGTGATCAAAATTAAGAACTGTCGTAGTAAAAGAGATGTACAACATGAGGTTGTACTATAGGAACTGCAAAGTTTGCTCTACCCTCCTTAAAAAAGGTCCAGGAGAGAACTATGGAATTTGACCATAACACATGGGGTTGGACGCACATACGCATAAGGGGTGACAGTAGATCTAATACCATGTTAGTAAGTTTAATTTAAAAGTTTAAACTGATGAGTAAAGAGATACCACATAAATATAAAGAGTATATAAGATCTGTTGTCAAACGGGACAATATTTTAACAATTAGCTATTAGAGATGCAACCGCAACAAGCCATAAGGCATCCAAAGTCCAAACTCTGAAGTAGGAAAATCTTGATTTCCTCAAACCAATGCCATGATGGATGCGTGGACAATACAATGGATTGGGGAGGAAAGCTAACAGTTTTTACTAGTACGGATTTTACGCATATCATATTTATCTATTGCTCGATTACTAAAACATTCTGTAGTGAATGGATGAAATATAAAACAACAATTATATTCCGCTCCTATACCATTTATTGAGATGTATGTTGATGCCATGTGATTCTATAGCTTCCTCTCCTTTTTTACAGATGTGTTTAGTTGATTGTAGTTGATTCTAGACGTTAGATTAGCACAAAATATTTTAGATCAGGGGATGATCCCACCTATGTGTACTATGCATTGAATGATTCGTTAAGATGGAAGGTGAAAAGAGTAAGGTATTTCGTACCTGGATCTGGCTCCACCCACCCCAATCATCTTCAATTTTGCTCCTTGAAAGGTCTAGCACAATCAAACTAGGAAAATGAAAACTCTCTGCATAAAATTCCTTATGTGTAATTTCCCAAGAAAACCATCTTAGCTCCGAAAGAAGATTGTTGAAGTTGCCAAATAAATCAATGTCTTTCACTTGAAGGAACCTTAAATTTGGTAGAGCAGCTAATTCTTTAAATGCAATGTTGTGGTTGTAGCCATCGGAAGTTAGGCTTAGCGCTTCAACATCTTCACTTCTCTGCATATCAAAGACTCAATTAAGCATGCAACATATAGTTTACAAAGCTACAACAGAGAGGACGCGGAAGCACCAACAAACAATTTCTCCAATTGTCGAGCTCGCCACATACGCTTTTTAGAACTATAATACATTCTTTTTGTCAACAAGGAGTTGTTTCCTCCTCTTCTATATAAACATCTTTTCGAGTCTGAAGTTCTTGCTAAACCAAAATTTCTTTTCATTTTACCTGTATAACAATGAAACTGCTCTTTGTATTTTACAATACTTCAAAGGAACTACTTTCTATATCCTAGAAACAAAAAAATAAAGCCAACTATCAGGCTATCTCTTTTGGCTCTTTCTCTACAAATTTTGAGATCTTTGACCTGAAGGTGTGATAGAGAGATGTAACAAAGGTATCTATTGGATGCATTAAATGAAAAATAAAAGTTCAAAGAATCTCTTGCGCTAAATATTTTCAAACATATGCAGTTCCCGTTTACCTTTTTGCCCTCCAGTAGTTTCAAGGCATCCTCCCGAATCCACACCCTACAAAACTTGCGAGGATATACTCGAAGAACAATGTGCCTTCCAAAGTCTCGAACTTGGTCATGCATCCAAAACCTATTATCATCTCTAATTTTGATCAAGGACCTTTGAGAGAGAACCCTCATTGCAATGCTAGGAAAGAATCCTAAATCCTTCCACATGATTATCGGATATGTTTTGTCGACATTGATGAAAAAGCATGCGATATCGAGAAACACTTCTTGGTGCTTATCCTCCAATCGTTCATAACTAATCATTAATGTATCTCGGACATCCTCAAAAGGACCTTCCTTTAACTTCTTCAGCGTCTCGTCCCATACTTCTCTTTTATCTGAATGCCCCAAATCTTTGCTCCAATCAAAAGATTTGACCCTATCACCACAATGGCCAAAGGAAGCATGCCCACTGTACGAACAATTTCTCTCGAAAGACCATCATATTCTTCAAAATCATAGTCACTTTTGAATGCATGCTTATAAAACAGATGAAGTGCTAAGTCAAATCTCATCTCATGAACTTCATAACGCAAAATTTCTTTGGGTTGGTAGAGGACCTTTTGATTGGATGAGCCCACTTGAGTCATCAAAATGCTTTCGTCTCTAGTTGTGATAATGATTCTGCTTCCAGAACGAAACCAATCAGATTTTGCAGCTAGTTTTTCAAGTTGCTCTTTCTTGTCTAGATCATCAAGAACGATGAGTACTTTTTTATTGATTAATGCTTTTTTAATCATCCTGACCCCACCATCAACATCTTTAATTTGGTTAGCAACTGCATCACCAGCCAAATTTGATAAAAGCTTTTTGCAATTCTAAAAGACCACCATGAGGTTGCGATGATGCTCGAACATCTTCAAGAAAACCACTACGTTCGAAGTGAATAGATAGTTTGTTGAACATGACTTTGGCAAGAGTTGTTTTCCAACACCACCCATGCCATGGATGCCAACAAAACGGACACCACCGAGCCAACATCCAACAATTTCATTATGGCTTCCAACGAGCAGTATCTTCAACCAAATGCTCGGTCACAATCCGGTGTCTTGTATTAAGCTTACGTGAAACCTCTTCAACAATTGATTCAATTTGTTCTTGTTGGCTACAACAAAGCATGAAAATTTTGTTTCAGTCGAAGACATGATACACTCCAGGACTCTAGGGCACATAACTCAGCTATTGCAACTAATCAAACAAATGAAAATAAAAAGATATAATCAATTGAACTGGAAATTTTCGGGTGCAGGTTGGATTGACCGCTTTCTGCGTGTTTAAGAAAAGATTTTCACGCACACCTCGTTACATTTTTTAGGTTCCTGAGCACGATCTTAGTTAGGATTCCATTAACTTCTAGTGTGATGCCCTATTGATATATGTTTGAAAATTTGGGACACAAAGTTTCTTCTAAGGAAAAAGTGCAGGAAAATTCCGCTCTACAAGAGCCTTCTTCCACCGCTTCGATTCATCAGGGCCAAGCTTCTTCTTGTGCATGGAGCCGCTTGTCCGTAGACATTGGTTTTGAGTTAACATTACCCCTTCCGTATAAATCTTGAAAATAGTTTTCTCTTTTCACGTATATGTGTTCAATTTCTTCATACTATGCCAATAATTTCTTTTCATTAAATTATTTATTATAATATTTCATAAAAGGAGAATTTTGTAAGATCTTATGAACGTCCCCCTTTTTTGCATAGATGCATCTCATGTGCACTTTCGTACAGTTAATTATTCACTCTTTTTAGAAAAAATTCTAATCATGTCTTGGTATCATTTTCAAATTGCAATACTCCCAATAATTCAACAATTTCACACGAGTTTATTATTGTACAAAATTTATCATTACCACAGGAGGTGAAAAATACAGAAAATCACATGATTTCTGCTACACTTACTGTGGTAATATGGTTAAGTGAAATAGTTGATTAAGTGAGAAACATGATTAAGTAAAAAGTTGGTCTCACCTGTTAGTTCATATTGGCTTAACCTGACATGAATTGTGTGGATTGAGTTTCACCCGATTTGTTGTGGTTTAAAGAAATCAACCATTTTCTATTTTATATTGTGGGTTCTCGGTTGTTTAGGTCTTGCTTCATTAATTCTAATGCAAATCTTAAATAAAATGTCCAATGATTTATGTTTGGGAATTTTGAGGGACAAACTCAATGATATGTAAATACTTTGCGAAACCATGAAAGGTCAAGGAAATTTACCCTTTGCCTTTAAGAACCCACCCCTTTATCCGAGCAACCTCAACAAGGGCATTTTCCCACCGCTTCAATTCATCGGAGCCAAACTTCTTCGTGTGCTTGGTCATGGCTCCTTTGTACAGCTTAGTTTTGAGCTTAACATCATCAGGATCCAAGTTGTAAAAGATGGGAAGTATCTCTTTCTTCCCATCTGAATTTGAGGTACATTTTACCATGTGTGCAACCTCACGGAGACACCACGAACTATTAGCATAACCCTTAGAGAAGACGGGTATGTAGATTTGAGAGTTGTCTTGTGCTTTTGAGAGCTCTCCACCAATTTCTTTACCGACTCGGAGTTCCTCATCATCCAAGAAAACCCGGATTCCAGCATCTCTCAGACCATGGTAGAGATGGTTGGTAAATCCATTGCGAGTATCTGGCCCACGAAAACTCAGGAACACATCGTACTCTTCGCAAGAAATATTGTCGGTTCCCAAGGTAGACTCCAAGTCCTTCCTTAACGCTGACTCCTCTTCTCCAGACCCATCATCCGTTCTCAAGCTTGACTTCGAGTCCCTACTTCTCCTCGAGTTCGTGGGACAAAAATTACAGACTTCCAACCTAATCAAGACATAATATAAGGAATGTGAAATTGGCATGTATGAGGGCCAAGTTTTATCTTATTGTGCATTATCTGACAAGAGGAGATCGAAAAGAAGTGGAAGCACTTACACTCTCGCTACAGCCAAAGCGAGGATGGTGATTAGAGGCAGACCTCCATCGGATCCCATCTGGGGGCCGATCCTCTCAGCCGTATTCACCCAAAGAAGAGAAGCGTTCTGCAAAGAGAGCTGATTGGGACCGTTCAGCGAAGGAAGATCGACTTTTACTTCTCAAGGTGAAGACAAGGAGGCGGACGGAAACAGAGAGGAGTCAACAATGGAGGGCAAGGGCAAGGGCAGAGCTCAAATATCACCAGGTGGTGTGCGACGCACGAGGTCTTCCAATAGAAGAGTCAAACAACAGATAGTCGAAGATTAAAAACGGGAAAATTCCCGTAAGCAAATAAAACAAGAAACAGGAAGGGGCAAAATTGGAAGTTCGAAAGAAATTTAATAGAATAGTGCACGTTTTAGTGGGTGAGAAAATATTCAGTGATTTGTAATCGCCACGTCATCCATGCGTTTATTTCCCGTTAACCAATCACAATTTGACACATGTGGTGACATGGAAATAGAGAAATTAATCAAAAATCCCCAAATCCAGTTGGACTTCTCTCTTCCTCCTCTTCCATCTGCAGCCACGAACCCAACCTCCGTGCCTCCTTATGCCATTGCCACCGCCGGAGTCGCCGGCGTCGCATCTCTCCAACTTGGTTGTCTCCTCCCCCGGGTGCCTCACTTCCAATTTTGGCAGCAGGGGCCTGAATTTGGTCGGAAGAGAATCCATGGCTAAAGCTAGTCTCTCCTTCCACCACTCAACACAAAATCCATGGACTAAAAGTGTGCAGATTTGTTCGTCGCGAGACGACCAAAACAGAAAACGATGGTGTAGAACTAGCCATTTGTGCCAGATCTGGAGCCTTGGCCACGAGCGATAATGGCTCGTTCACACAAGACGATAGAGAGGGTGACGTGAAGATCGGTGAAGTCCAGATATGGAACCGTCGTCGCTCCCGGCCATGGCTCCAGATCTGGAAGTTCGGCTAGATTTGGAGTCTTGGCCGCGAGACTGAGGGGGCGGACGCGAAGGTCGGCGCTCAAATCTGTGGACGAGAGGCCGTCCATGGCCGATCACTGCTCTGCATCTCCATATCTGAGGACGAGCACTCGCGGCCAAGGCTTAGCCACTCGGACGATGGAGAGGTCGGCCCGGACTTGACGATTGACGTTCACTCAACAACCAGATCTGGTTTTGCTACTCAATAGCTTTGAGCTCGAGTCTTGGCTCGTCCATGGCTGCCGGCGACGAGCTCAACAGCTTTGCCGCGGACCATGGTGGCCACAGTGGGGCGGTAGCTCAAGGATGGCGCCGGCGCCGGCGCCTTGGGCGTTTCAGATAACCAGGCCCAGCGGAGCGGAGGTTGAAGATGGAGGAGTAAAGGAGAAAAAAATTATTTTTTTTAATTTTCATATCAGTATCCATGTGTCGAGATCTAATTGGATAACAGTAAATACATGCACGCCACGTCAGCCATTGATGTGGCGCTTGCAAATTACTAAATATTTTCTCAGTTTAAAAAAGACACTGGCTAGATTATCTCGAATTTAAAAGAGCATGACTTTTTTCTTCCTTTAAGGAAATAGTAAATGGTTAAGTTTTTTATTCTTCCGACCTATTCATGCTTTTCACTGTGACTTGGCCCCAAAAAGAATTATAAGAGCTAGAAGATGGAGAAAAGGTAATTGATGTGGTTAGACAATGGATGGTGCTTTTTCCGGACAACCAATTGGCAACTCCAGATTGACTTTTATTTTTTGCGATGCACACTTTCATTTTTTTCAATCTTGGAACCCGAAACTTTCACGTTATAACAGATATTGACCCGTAGATTCTAATATAGTCTTTCATCTCTTTTTAATATTTACAAAGATACTTCAGTTTTTGGCAAGAAAGTGAAGAGGTTGAATATAGCTTTTTAAGCCACCATGAACGCGTTTGGGCTAGTCTTTTTACTTTTCAGCAGGCAAGAGTTAAGAGAGAGAAGAAGAAGTCACACCCTTTTCATTTTGATCAACTCAAAATCGTGAATAAAACATTCATCATTATGAAATTATTAGAAGTGTCGGGATGAAATGCATATTTTCATCTATATTACTATACAAATCAAAGACGTCCCACCCGATCACTATTAGATTTTTCCTTACCTAACATGGATGAAATAGCAAAACAAATCTCGATAGTAGTTTCGGTAATAAAATATGCAAACCACTGAAGTCAAAGCTCTAGCGATCACATTGTTAGTGGTTAGAGCATTGAGGTTGGCAAGAACAATTAAATTAATCTGCATAGTTGGGTATTTAAATGGTAAAAATTTGTCACATTATTCAAGAATCATTCATGTTGGTTGAGGATCCCTCTATTGTTCAATTGTCACACATTATTCAATTCAGTAATTTGACGGTAAAATTTAACGGTAACTAATAAATGATAAACTTGTCACCGATGTACCAATTTTGGGTATAATTGTCATAAGTGTACAAATTTAGGATTTTTCATGGTATTAATCTTATAAAAAAAATGGGAAAGATAAAAAGCAGCAGGTTAGGCAAATCTCTTACTCCAAGTTAGTGATTACCGGGGGGAGGTGCGAGGTTCGGTGTGGTGTGGGAGACAAACTCATGTTGGATGCTCGACCTTCATATATATTTTTATTATATGATGCAATTAACAATGATTAGTATTTAAAGAAGGGCTCTTAGTTAGGCCCACATGCACTGCATGTTCCTCCTCAAAGCATCTTCAGCTGTCCAATAGCATCACCTAACTTTCTCACCTAACTTTCTCAATAGCATTACGTAACTTTCTCATTGCTGATGAGGAGTCCATCCTAGTGTCCTTTCGACTTCTTTAAATCCCAATCGAAATGAGTGGATCCCCTATCATTAATTATTGTAAAAAAATGTCCACATCAATGCCGGCTCATGACACAGTCAGCGTCCATATTAACAATTTCTAGCCAATAATTAGTAAATTGTCACAAGGTTTAGGATTAAATTGGCTAAATCAAAAGGTTTAGGATAGAATTTGCATATGTGCAATAGGTTTAGGATTATTCTGGCAATTTTCTCATTTTGCTTTTGTTTCACATTAGTCTAGCTTGTATTTCTTTGTAAGTTTAGGCCATTGCAATAAACGGATTTACTAATATCTGTAAGATATATGTAATCAAAATTAATATAGCCTAATCTTATATTAAGGACAATATATAAAGGTTTTTAGCAAGATTATTGCTTCTGTGTTTTTGCCAACAAATATTTCTAGTCATTTACGCCAAGAAAATTTTCGTTATTGCTACTTTGTACAAAAACTTTATATTATAAATGCATTTCTTCCTGATTCACATAAAAGTTGTCTATTAAGAATAGTACTTTCTTGATTTGTAATTAAAGCTCACTTTGATTGGATCATGTTAAGGGGAATCAATTCCAACCTAAAATCAAGAGTTGGATCAGATAGATTGATTCCCACCTATCGGAATCGAGTGTAAGTTAGAAAAGATTTTAAATTCTAAATTTTTTTTCTTGTATCATTATATATAATTAGTAATGAAGGCAATCATTGATAGAATATATGAAATAACCAATTGAAAATGTTTTAGGGAAAAAATAATTATTATGAAATAACCAATTCAAAATCTCACACTGCAATCCATAGCTACATTGTCACTTACCTCTCTATGCTCTATATAATGTCCTGGTGAAGTCAATTTTTAACCTCCTTCAAATGTTGATCTCTAACCTCTCAAAGAAGTTAAGCGAATAGTTTACAACTAAATTTGCACTTGTTCAAATTCCACAAGAAGTGCTCCTGAACCTCCCCAACAAAGTTACCTCTACACGAAGTTATATGGCTGCAAACTAGTATAGATAGAGTCTGTAAGCACAAAGAAGTAAGTTACCTTAAACTTGCAAAAACAAGAGAGTGCGGTACTTGTGTTGATGTGACTTGAGCAAGCAAGAAGCGCTCTTATGAGTGTGCCATGTTTGTGATAAAATGAGTGAATTAGATTTGTGTGTATCACCAGTTTGATATGTGTGGAATAAAAGAGCTTGTATGTGCGTATTTTGTTTTCTTGGGAATTAAAATCAAACTTTTTTGTTTTTGTGCCTATCAATACTACAAGTAGTATTAAAGCTTTTTCATTTCAACCGGAAATATCATAATCAGATGATTGGAACTCTCACAACATTCAATATCCATCTAGAAAATCTATGGAAACAATTATCTTGTCAAATGAAGTATGCACTAAGCATACAGGAAAAAATGAGTTAAGAGAGAAACGAATTTAGCATACTCTCTTTGAGTTGTTACTCGGAACTTGTAAACCATGCCACATAATATGATAACAATTTGTTGGTGTGAACATTTTTTTGGAAAGGCAAGATCAACTTAATGGAGAACCAATCTAGGAACGTTTTGTTAGTGCATGCATCACCGTACTTATTTATCTTTGCTTTTTGGAATATTTTGCCATATATGTTACCATGGCTGCCATTTTTCTTTATAATTCCTCAACTTTCAAGCTATATAAATATACTATCATTGTTCATACAAGTAGCATAGTCTAACCAAAAAATTGATCTAAAATTGGAGCACAACTATGGCAGGAGGAAAGAAAGCTTGCAGGAGATCAGCCAAAGACTATGAGAAATACTTTTTTATGGATGAAAATATTCAATTGGTTTTTCGACTGATTAGTGACTCGAAACATGAATATCAGTGGCTTGTTGAGCGCGTTGAAAGTGGAGAATATAATTATAGTGCGATTATTGACAGGAATTGTAGACACATCAGTAGGTCCCAGTCAATAGAGAGAGAGAATCTGGACTCCTCAAAATCAGATCTAGGTGGCGGACAAAAAAGAGGAAAAGACAAAAGTGGGTTTGGAAAGTACTATCAATTATTTAGTGTGTTTGTTTGGGAATCTTTCCATGCATTTAGTTGAGAACAACTAAGCGCGGACAGTCATGGCCATCAATGTCTGCCAGGCGATTTTTTTCTCTTAGGGCCCATTCACCATCATGATACATTATTTTCATGATAACTTCACCTTTGAGCGATTTTTTCTCTTAGGGCCCATTCACCATCATGATGCATTATTTTCATGATAACTTCACCTTTGAAAATTGATGAGCTAATCTATCTTGAAATCGAAATCATGAACAACAAATAGAGATTGCCTCAAATATACTCTTTTGTATACGATTACATAGACCTTGTAACCTTTCAATCTCAATAATAACTTTTCATTTCTTGATTATACTAACAAGTTATTGCCAAATGAAATCAAAATTATTATAGCTTTTAAGTATTACAGCTTATTTAATCAAGGCAAGTGACTTCGATTTTCACCTTCGCATATTAAAGCTTTATAACTTGTTCACATGGGACAAGATTATTTTGGTATCATCAAGTATTAGCTGCCATAGTTTGATTTCTTGGGTGGCTATTGATAAGAGATGTTAGATTCCAATTATTATGTGTAAACAGTACAAAGAAGAGGCGTGATATGTTTCATGGCGTTTAATGACTTGGTCCACCTATAACATTTTTAAGTATATAAATTTTTACTTTTATAAACAAAAAATAAGACTTGGCAGTCCACACTATTTCTTGCGCACGGAACTCATCGGTGATTGGATATCACCAAGACGTTTCTAGCAGTATGTCTGGCTCCTGTCAATTTTTATTAGAACCGAAGACTTGTCCGAGAGACGACCAAAAACCAATGTCTATCGACCAGCCATATGAACACAGGAATTTCCCTCCTCGGCTCGTCTTAATCAAAAGTTGACTTAAATCAAACATTTACAAATTTTGAGCTTAGTCCATTTTATACTATAGCAGCCTAAACTTAAGCCTCTCAAATCACATGTATCGACATCTAAATTTTTGCCAACAAATCCAATGTCCATTTTTGTAAAACAGTAAGAAAAATAAAAAGAAATTTTTTTTTTTTAAGAAGACCAAATATATATATATATAAATTGGCCGAAGTAGTCCAAATCGAGACTCTCTTTTATTTATTTTTATGTACTTGTCTATTTCATTATTTATTCTATCATATATATATATATATTATGTTGATATTAGGAAAGAAATGTATGACATAGTTCAAACTTCCAAGAAATTTTTTTAATTGGTTTTTATCCCATATTTCTTCAAGAAATTTTTCAACAAAAATTATTAATCTCTCAATAGGTATGATTGTTCAAAGATGGATATGATGTCCCAGGAACCTGATTTTGGTTTGAAAGAGAGATATTTTGCTAGGAAACACTGCTAGAATATTCTTTTTCACTATGTTAATGAAATGGCTGATATGTTTGAAATGTTGATCATTATTTGAAGAGAATATATGAACATCATCTACGTAGACTATTATGTAATCTGAGTATGGATTGAATATATTATTCATAATTCTCTGGAATTCAGAATGGGTATTTTTCAAACCAAAATGCATTACATTTCATTTATATTGTCCGAAAGGGACAGTGAAAGTAGTATTATATTTTTCGCCTTCATTGATTTGGATTTGCCAAAATCCAGATTTCATATCGAATTTGGAAAATATCTTTGAATTGTGGAGTCTATTCAACAAATCCTTTTTATTAGGGATGTGATATCTTATCCATTTTAAGGCATCATTGAAAGGTTTATAATTAATAACAAGACAAGGAACTAATAACTTAGTAAAATCGATATAACTGCTATGGATGGTCCTATATTGAATAAACGAGTATCTCCTCGAGATGGAAAAAGATTCTCTTTGAAAATAAGTTTTGTCCCATTTGCTAATCCCAAGTACCTGGATCAATCGAAAGTTCGATTCGATCTGAACTACTCATTTTCAAATGATATCCACATTGGTCACAAATATTCATTTTGGATTTCAAAAGTTTCTTATAATTTAATCCATAACAATTTTCTCTTTCCAATTCAGTATTTTTGTTGATATAGAAAGCTGAGCAACTCCAAGGGGATTGACTTTTCCTAATGAGATATTTATCAAGAAGTTCTTGAATTTCCTTTTGACAAAAATTCATGACTTCATGATTCATTTGGGAAGGCTGTGCCTTGGTCGAGATGTTTTTTTTGGAGAAATTTGGTTCATAAGGTAAACCAACGGCATGACTTTTCCTTGACCAAAAGGCATTAGGAATGGTAGAACAAATGGAGTTTTCTATATAAGATTCAAGATTAACAATCTTTTTCTAGGTGTTAGGTTCAGAAAGATTTTGCTCAATCCTTTTGTAATTGAGATCTTCCTTTAAGAATTGAAGATGGTTTTCTTTGTTTTGGATTACACAATTTATGTTAGAAATAGAATGTTCATGGAGAGTATTCAAGTTGCGGGTTTGTGGTTTGCTAATAAATTCAAAAAAAAATTCCTTATTTAAAAATTGGGTTTGGATTCCTCTTTCATCAACGGTGAAATGTTGTATTAATCCTATGAAAGGGGTTCTTAGTATAATATTTTGTTTAATATTTTTGATTAGAATAAAATGTGTTTTATAAGAGACACTATCTTTTATGACCTCTACCTCTAGGATCATGTAACTAATTTGAAGCCTATCACCAGATGCTGTTTTGAGAGAGTGAGTGGTTTTCAAAATATTTAGTAGGTATAAGGCCTTCTTTTATACAATTAAGGTATGCTCCAGTATCAAAAAGGGCTATTGTTTTTAACACAAATTCTTTATTGATTTTTATGAAGATATGAACTAACTATTTTCTATTTGTTATTTCTAAAAGTAATAATAAAAATCCAGGGTCTTTAGGGCTAGAAGAATCTTCTTCTTTTTCTTTAATGAAGTTAGTTTTCCTTTCTAAGATCTCCTTTTGCATTTCAATTTGGGTATTTTTAAGATTTTGAATTTCCAATTTATGGTTATTGATTTCATGATTGAGATCATTTATAGAAATGGGTCAAGAGATAATTTTTTTTCCTCTTTCCAAAATGGTAGAAAGGTTATAAGGAATATTAGCACTCAGTCAAAAGTTTTGAAAACACCTTTGTTTAAAAATTTTGAATTACCAAAAAGCTTTAGCAAATATTTTGCTAAAGCTTTAGAAGAAAGAAAAAGGTTTTTAAAAGGAAAAGTGGTTTCTACTTCTAACTATGATTCCAAACCATCTATTACTTTAGATACTCCTAAAATAGGAAATCTTATCATAAAAGATACCCCAGATCAAATCTATGTTTTGGATCAATCAGATACTGAATCTATTCCTGAAATCAATAAAATTGTTTGGAAGATCTACAAAAATTATATTACTCTAGAGCCACACCTTCTGATATAGCTTTAGAAAAATTCTTCGTGTTCCATCTATGAATGGAACATAGACGGAGCTTCTGAACAAAATCTTGTAAATATCCTAGTACCTATAAAATCATACCTAATACTACTGATCAATCGGTAGCTTATCTTTTAATAGCCAGTTTTACTAGTCAATTAAATGGATAGTGGGATAACTATCTTACTGATGAGCAAATATCACATAATCAATGGTTATAAGTTAGATGATAATGGTCATGCAATAATGGATGAAAATGATCAACCTATCCAAGATGCTGTGAATACTCTTTTATATTCCCTTTCCCAACATTTCATAGGCGATCTTTAACACATTCGTGATATGAATCTTGATCTTCTATCCAATATGAAGTGTAAATCCCTCGGAGAATTTAGGGAATATAAAGATATTTTTTTCCAAAGAGTCCTCCTCAGAACATATTGTAACCAAGCTTTTTGGAAAGAAAATTTTCTCATTGGTCTTCCTAAGCTTATGTATATATGATAGAATAAATAATGAAATAGACAAATACATAAAAATAAATAAAAGAGAGTCTTGATTTGGACTAGTTCGGCCAATCACCTAAATCTTTGCCCTTGCAATCCGATTCAATTCAATTGAGCCAGCAACTTAGTCCATCAGACTTCAATCTATGATTCAATAGATCGAATATGGCATTTTGGGATATATAGATATGGTTTTTAGTGCTTCGAATGTATTGAGGTTGACTCTGAGTTTGTATTTGGTTTCTTACTTCCCTGCCTGTGACTCCATGAGCACGCTTCACGTTGTTTCTCTTCCATTTGTTAATGATGTGCATGTTTTTAATTCGGGCCAAGCGCATGGGCTCTGTCCAAACATGTATCGTTACAATTTTCTGATATAAAAAAACCTACAACCGTGCTATTATTGAGAACAAATTGAAATCGAACTATTGATAATTCAGAATCGCTTGCATTGGTCATGAGATTCATGATTTTTTTTTTCAATTAAGTCTATCAAATAAATTCTTAAGTCAGCAGCGTGCTTGGCTATTGATTTTATTCATAGAATGTGTGCTCAGTTGTTGTTAATGATTGATATGTGTTTATAATTCACATGGTAACACTCCTTTGGATTGTTTCTTATTTAGCCATGAGATTTCCATAGATCAAGCTTGCTTTGTCTTAGGCTTATTCCATCTACGCGTTTTGTGCTCAACTCTGGTTCACTTTGGTATTTTCTCTATTGTATATGGATCAATATATCAAGCAAGTAAATCTGCCATGAGTTGCATTGTATGACCAAGTGAACCATCGGAGCCTGTTAATGGAATCGAGGTTCTTGTTTGCTAGGAATGAATGAATGAATGGGAATACATAATTGAGATTGTATAAGATTGGAATAGATATGATTGATAATGGGCCTGAAGTGTCAAATTCGAGATAGTGCTAGTAAAGTTATTACTGAAAAAGGCCTAGCCAAAAAGCCCATTTGTGTGGCCCTCAGCATGCGTCCCAATGGTAAGGGACTAGGTGGGGTGGGGACGATTAGTTTTAGGTGTAGGGTTATGTTCTACAAAGAGATAGAACAAGAATAGAAAAAAGAAAGAAAGATAAGAGTTAGAGTAAAAAAGACAAAAAAAAAAAAACTATTTGTGTAACTCAAAATTGGAGTGAGCTCGAACTTGGCTTAAAATGCAGATAGGCCCAAAGGCCTAGCTCATGTTTTTTAATCAAATTAATAAATAAAAATGATTGGAAAAATATTTAGAAAAATAAAACCTTTTGGTCAAATTTACTAATTGAGATCAGATTTTTCTTCAACTTTGGAATATGCATAGTTTCATGCAAAACTAGATGTCCTCCACCTAAGATGTTCACATTCATAGTTCCTTTTCCAACAATCAGACATACGTGGCTATTTCCCACAATCACTTACCCGAAATCTCCACTTGCATAATCAACAAATGGGTCTCTTTATGGGGTGCGATGAAAAGAAGCACCTCGGTCAATAAATCACTTGTTTGTTGTCGTGTCAAACCCTGCAAACAAACACAAGTTCTCTAGCAAAGGTTCATCACTAACCACATTAGCTCGTTGATTCTCATCCCGTTGCTTCTTTTTGTAGGCTTCACATTGAAACCTTTCGTGTTCGGTCCGATGATAAAATTAGCACTCATCTTTTGCAATTGGTCTCTTTCCCCTTAATTGTGACTTGCCATGCCCGCTGAATTTTCCTTTACTTTTACTTTTAAAGTTGTAGATGCCAAAAAATTATCTTCACCTGAGACTTTCCTTCACATCTCTTCATATATGATACTGCTCACAACATCATCCAGAGTCAAATCATCTTTTATGGAGCTTGAAATTCCCTGCATTATGGTGTTATAGCTTTTTGGAAGGGAACATAAAAATAATGAAGCTTAGAGCTTCATATCTAGATTTAGGCCTACAGATCCCAATTGACATGTGACGTGTGAGACTATTAATGTGCTTTGCCATAGAACCTCCGTCGGATAACTTCTTATTAACCAACTTCTTCAGCAAAAATATCCCATTTGATGTGGATGGCTTCTCATATATATATTCGTTAAAATATCCATGATTTCTTTTGTAGTTTTTGCTTTTGCGATGTGGTACCCTATCTTTTTCATAGCAATTTTCCATCTCGATTCTATTCTTGGATCCACTTTCGCGATTTCAAGTTTCCAACCCTCAAATGGAGCATAGAGATCTTTCTCATAAAGATAGTCCTTGATCTAGAGTTTCCACCATCCAAAATCCTTCCCATCGAACTAATCAATTATGATTTTATCTTACACCATATCGTTTGCTCTCAATCAAACGTCACCGAAAAACCCTCAATGTTCTTGATTAGCCAACCCTGGCTCTAATACTAGTTGTTCGAAATCGCACATCGATTCCATAAAAGTAACGGAAGCAAACAATCCACCCAACTAGGACATACTAATAAAAGAATTGAAGAACACTACAAAACATTATTATTGAAGTTCACCCAGACCTAGATTATGTCACCGCGTAAGCAAAAGAGTCAACAAAATTTTTTTCTATCATCAACAAAAGTATTTAAATTAAAAAATTAGTCAATAATGAAAACATTTAATATTGACTATTTTCCTAAATGATTAAAAAAGGAGAAAATTGAGAAAAATGTTTTTCAATTGTTGATTTTTGATGAAACAGTCCGATGTCCATCTAAACATAGCCTCACGAGTGTCATCAATTTTGTTCAATACCTCATTAATTCCATACTCATCACTTTTTCTGGTATCTTTTTCTGTTATGTTATGGATACATTAAAGAAAAATCGATCTCACAGCTCCCGTAATGGTATTATCTCTCTATTATAGAGTGGACTCAAAGACATTAAACCAAACTTTCATTAAAAGATTTTGCCAAAGCCTGCACGCTCTATACAAAAGAATAACAACTGTGTATCCTCGACAATGAAGAAATAGGAATTTTTACAACGGTTGACAAAGCTAACACTTTAATCCCTAAATCTTTTATAGATTCGAGAGAAAATGCTATCAAGAACCTAAAAGTATACCGATGTGAAACTAATATAGTTTTTTTTTTGTCACCAAAAACCCCTACCTTATACTAGTGTGACATATATATTATTTCCATCAAAGATCATCATTCTACATGGTGGCTGGCATCGCATTATCAATGTTTTCCCAGACAAATGGTGATGATGTGGTATCAAGTGAGTGCCATGTTAGACTTTTTCCCTGCCTCCTTATAGGAGTAGAGTAGGACCGATAAAAAAAAATAGTGTCATGTCAAAAAAAGAAAGACTAAAAAAAGCCAAAAAAAAAAAAAAACTAAAGGAAATTCCAGTACCGACAATCCTAGAATCTCAGCTAGCCTTTTCAAGCATTTTAGATTCAAGCGTGGTAGACTCTTCAAGAGAGACGACCAAGAATGTTCTCGAGGAATTCAAATCTACTTATTTTCAATTCCCTCAAATGTAGTTCTGCAGAGACAGGTAAGCTTTGGCATTGGACATCCAAGGACACACAGATCTGCCAAATTCATTATGTTTGAAAAGTTTGGCAGTGGACTAGTGACTTTTGAGTTTCATGAACTTCGAGAACCAAAAAGTTCTTCAAGATTGCAAACTAGTAATATTTCTTTAGCCAAAGCGGAAAAATGACTACGTCCATGGAAGCTGGTGGATATTGGTCAAGGGTAATGTCAGATATGTACAGAAAATCTAAATTAACCATTTTCATGAGACCATGAACAGACTGGATGTAGATGCATCAAAACAAAGACTGGGGTCACCATCAAATTCCACAGTAACCGTCCAGAAAAAAGTTTATGGACATAGGAGAGAGAAAAGATCGTCAACAGGATAGATAACTTCGATGAGTGTAAGCTTACAATCCTCAAACTGCCAGGATAGTCTCCCAATTTCACCAAAGCTTTCACCTGTCAGACTCATATACTAACACCTAACCCCTCAATCATTTCTAGCAGTCCAACAACATTGGATAACATTGTATGGATGATCAATCCATCCTAGTCAGTTTCAATTTATTCTGATTAAATCAGGTAGACAATTATATTTCACAGTTGCCAATCCAACTCCACCAGCGATTCAAATTTTCCCAACTATATATGGAAGCTCCTTTTTCTTTTATTGCAGAGCACCCTTGTAAACACTGACCCATAAGCTTAACTAACCCTCTAATAAAGCAAGGGAGTTCACTGATGTACTCGTTCATACATATATGCTAACTTTGTAAATAATGCACCTAAGCATTAGCATTGTAAACCAATTTCATTACCAAATGAAAAATCTAGATCCTCAAAACAATAGAAATGTAATGCAGTTGGGAAGAATTTCATTACATTGAAAGCAAATCCAGTGACCTTTTCTTAGGCAACCGACAAAAAGAAGGCTTCAGGAGTCAACGTCTAATAATTTCCTTGCTCTAAAAACCTCTGCAACAACCAATTGAAGTATTTCTTCGAAACTGCAGCGATGCACAATTGAAGGACAGCTCATTTTAGTTGGACAGACGGAAATGTAAAGGATATCAAAATTAAGATCTAATTGTTTGATTTCTCAAACCACTGTAACGTGAAGATCTATAACTCAGAAAAAAAAAAAGTGCGGCTATGCTAGTATTCAATTCTGTTATGTTCGACCATAGAGTTCCTCCAGATATTACAAACAAGAAGAATCTACTTCTTATTCGATAGGATTGAATTTACTTGAGTGGACAACTTTTTATATGAGAAAAGGGTTGCCTTGCAATAATTTTGAAACTCTCTGTGCTGGGAAAGTTCAATCGAATGACTTATTTACATCATGATTTAGTGACAAAACAGCAGAATTACCTGTTATATTTGGAAACGAAACCCCTTATCGCTGCAACCTCGATTAGGGCCTCTTTCCAAGACTTCACTTCATTGTGGTCGAAGTTCATCTTGTGCTTGTCTAGGTCATTTTTGTATAAATCAGTTTCGAGCTTAACATCATCAATCTCCACGTCATAGAAAATGGGGAGGATTCTTCTCTTCCCCTTTGATTCTGACGTGCATTTTACCATGTGGGCAAGTTCGTGGAGACACCAATGGCTGGAAGCATAGTTTCGAGAAAAGACGGGTATGTAGATATTAGAGTTTGCGAGTGCTTGTAGAATCTCTTCCCTAATCCCTTCATTGGACCTCAAGTCATAGTCTTCACTATAAACAGAAATTCGATCACCTAACATCCAATAGTGAAGATAATTGACAATGCTATAATGAGTGTCTGGTCCCTTATAACTCAAGTACACATCGTACATAGGTAATTTGTGGGAAAGCCAAGTCGATCTCGAGATATTCAATAATCTTTCTAGGATGGTGCGGCCACGACTATCCAATACCAAGCTTTCTAAGGCCTCAATGCCCTCAATGGCTCTTAAATTTGGACAAGCCTCTACCTCTAGATGTCGTAGCTTACCTAACTTGGATAAGTTGGGTAACTTTCCTATTAAATCACATCTGGAAAGGAGGAGGTATTGCAAAGATTCCAGTTCTGCCAAGCCTTGAATCTCAACTAGACTATTCAAGCCCTTTAGTTCCAAGCACTCCAGACACCTCAAGAGTGATAGGCCAGGTATTTCTTTAAGGGATTCACATCTACATATGCTCAGTTCTCTTAAATGTGTTAGACTTGGAGAGATGGGCAAGTGTGATGTTGGACATTCACTTATGTGCAAAAGTGTCAAATTTGATGAGTTGGAAAAATGTGGCAGCGGACTAATACCCCTGAGTTTCAAGGTCAACAAATGAGATGGAAGCTGATAGGACGGTTGCTCCCTCATCAAAGCCGCTTTAAGTTTCGAATCATAGTCCTGCCTACCAGAGAAATATCTATCTCTTAAATTGTTGAATCTATATAATTCCAGATGTTCTAAATCGGTGATGCTGGAGGGGTGAGGGACAAGAGAGAAGTCCATAGCTTGAACAGCAAGGAATTTCAAACATGATGGAAGAGCCAGCACTTGTTGAAGCCCAATCGATCCCACTTCAAGCTTTTGGAGATGCAAACTACTTATCTCTGGAGGCAATCTAGAAATACTAGTAAATGCTAAGTTCAATTCCTTCAAATGGAATAGCTTTCCAATTTCCTCTAAGTTTTTATCTGTCAGATCCTTGGATTTGTTGGCATATAAACCTTCAAGCATCTCAAGTCCTCCAATAGTAGGAGGAATCTCCTTAATCTTCGTTCTACATAAACTCAACACCCTTAATTTCTTTAAATTTCCAATGGAATCAGGTAATTTGACTATGCCTGACGCTGATACATCCAACTCTACCAATATTTTTAACTCCCCAATTGAGCTTGGAAGTTCCTTTATCCCCACACACCGGCATAAAGTTAAGCGTGTAAGACTCATTGCCTCTCCAATTGAGTTAGGAAGTTGGCAGATTTTAGGGTGCTCATTTAATGTAAAACTCGACAAAGATTTCATATTGCCAAATCTCTCCGGAAGCTTCAAGGGCTGAAAATTTTGGGGCATTACGATCTGCTTCAAAGATTGTAGCGAACAAACTTCTTCCGGCAACTCCCCAAGAGAACTACACCCTTTGATATTCAAAGTCTCTAGGAGTTGGAGCTTAGAAATGGAGGAGTGAATTGTGATTAAGTTGGAGCATCTAGCAAGTACTAACGTCTCCAAGGATGTGAAATTAGAGAGGTCGGTGTCCTTCTCAACTTTGTGCAATCCGTTAAATCGAGAACTTTTAATTTTATTGTCATCTGCAGAAAAAGAAAATGTGGAATTAAAAAGAATGAAACACATTAATGATCCTAGATTTTTTACGTCGCTCAACTTGATTTCTTCTAAGACTTCCTTTGGGGGAAACCGAATAATCTTCCTTTTATGGTAAACATGTACTGTCAATGAAATTGAAAATTATTAAGTCCTTTTATTATAATTTTACAGCTCATAATTAAATTTTAGTGGTGAAATAGTAAGTCAGTAGTGAAATTCATAAGCTACTACAGATTTATAGTGATAAAATAGTTAGTTTGTTTGCAAATATCACCGATAATCGATGCTACTAGTAAAGTATATAAGCAATTAATTCATCCTCTACAAATGGAAAATCCTGCTCATTTGTAAAAAAAGAAAGGTTGTTTATAATCTACTAGGGCTAGCCCCGTAAATTTATTATTGGGAAAAGGACACCAAAAACCCCAAACTATGCCACTTGGGACAATTTTACCCTGAACTTTTTTTTGTGCCATAAAAAATCCCAAACTATGCCACTTTAGACAATTTTACCTTGAACTTTTTTTTGTGCCATAAAAAACCCTAAACTATGTTACTTTGGACAATTTTACCCTGAACTTTTTCTTGTGCCACGAAAAATCCTGAACTATGCCACTTGGGACACATTTACCCGAGACTTTTTAACTAAAGGGCATTTTCGTCTTTTCTATTTTTTTCCTTTTTTTCCCTCTTCCCTCTACTAAGAAAAAAGAGGAAAAGACGAAAATGCCCTTTTAGTTAAAAAGTCTGAATAAATGTGTCCCAAGTAGCATAGTTCAGATTTTTCGTGGCACAACAAAAAGTTCAGGGTAAAATTGTCTCAAGTGGCATAGTTTGGGGTTCTTAGTGGTACAAAAAAAAGTTTAGGGTAAAATTATCCCAATGGGCATAGTTTAGGGTTTTTTATGGTACAAAAAAAAGTTCAGGGTAAAATTGTCCCAATGGGCATAGTTCAGGGTTTTTGGTGGCATTTTCCCTTTATTATTTCATTAGTCTTTTACTGACTCGCATGCCTTAGTGCTTGTAAAATCGAAATAAATATAATAATCTACTACAATTTGATAGCAAAAGAATAGCTTTTGTTCATTAGTTACAATCGTTAACCAATACTACTAGTAAATTATGTAAGCAATTCATTGTCCCCTAGCTAAAAAACACGCTCGCTTGTCAAAGCGAACGACAGTTCGTAGTCTACAAGGGTAGTTAACCTGATAAATTAATTATAATATTTGTATGTTACTGAAAAATAAAGATCGGTACTCGGTAAGATCGAAGCGATGACCAGAATCACCTAACCATTTACCATGACAAATAGTATTTTGTCCGTACGTCACAACAATTAAACAACACTATTAGTAAAGTATCTAGGCAAATCGTGTCATAATTAATGAAGAGGATCACAGGTAATATTCAAGAACAATTGGTAATCTGGTATGAGTTTTGATAATGGTAACATCGTTAGTTATTTGATATTGAACTAAAAAGTTGCCGATTGTTTTTTCTTGTCAACGACATTTCAAAATTACCAACTATCATTCAAATTCACAATGCACAAACAAGTTTCCCTTTCGGCAATGAATTTATAGAAGTTTGCTTGCAAATAGCCCTTGAAGTTTGAAATTTAAATCTTCCCATGGTTCAAAAACTTTGGACATGGAACTATATTTCGAGTCTATCAACCATACGAGAATGGGAGACTTCTATATACCCCTCACTCGTGCTCATGATGTAGAGTCGTAATAAAGTTCCAAAAAGGAAAATTGTAAAGGATCATAAAAAAATTTATGATGTTACAATATTTTCTCTTGATCTTCTTAAAAGTGTAGTAGAAAAAGAGACGTATTGTACAGGGTTGTGCCCTAGAAACACCAAACTTTGCTCTTCCCTTTTCAGAAAAGGTCTAGGAGAGACCCGTGGAATACGTGAGAGGAACACACATAAGCGAATAGAGTAATATTGACTTTGGTATTATATTAGAAAGTTCAACATAAAATTTTAAATTAATGGATAGAAAGAGACTGCATATAAATAAAAAGTACACGAGACTCATTATTTAATAATGCAGAATGAAATTTCAATAATTAGCTATTAGAAAAGCGACTTCAACAAGCTATAAAGCATCCAAAGTCCAAACTCCAAAGTAGGTTAATTTTGAATTCCTTAAACCAAGGCGACGATGGCTGCTTGGTTAATACTATGGACTGGTGAGCACAGCTAGAGATTCTTGTTAGTACGGATTTTACACATTTCATAATTATCCGGGCTTGATTTACGACATGATGATGCCACGTGATTCTATAGCTTCCTCTCTTTTGTTCACATATGTGTTTGGCTAGTTGTAGTCGATTTCAGATGTTACAAAATATTTTAGATCCGGGAAGCATGCCACCTATGCGTAAATTGCATTGAATGATTCGGAAGAATGGAAAGATGGTGAATAGAGTATCATACCTGAATTTGGCTCCATCCACTCCAATCATCTTCTATATTGCTCCTTGAAAGGTCTAGCACGACCAAACTAGAAAAATGAAAACTCTTTGCATGAAATTCCTTATTTGTAATTTCCCAAGAAAACCATCTTAACTCCGAAAGAAGATTCTGGAAGTTGCCAAAAAGATCAATGCCTTTCATTCGAAGGAACCTTAGATTCGGTAAAGTGGCTAATTCTTCATATGCTATGTTGTGGCTACAGCCCTCGGAAGTCAAGCTTAGTGCTACCACATCTTCATTTATCTACGTATCACAGACTCAAATTGAGCATGCAACATATGGGATACAGAGCTACAACAGAGAGGCCTCAAAAGCATGGTCAAACAATTTCTCTAATGGTTGATATGGTTGAGCTCGTCACGTACACTTTCCAGAACTATGGAGCACTCTTTTTCCCAACAAGTAGTTGTTTCCTCCTCTTCCACATAAAATAATTTTCGAGTATGAAAGTGTCATATTTTCGGTTTCTACTTTTCGGGTGTAATTTTCATATTAATTCAAATTTCTTCTTATTTTATTCTAAAAATCGGGGTTGAAAATAGTCTTTTTATTGACAAGTTTTCTTTCATTTTACCTCGATAACACGTGAACTGTTCTTTATTTTTTCAAAATTTCCAAAAAGTTACTTTCTATAGACTAGAACCAAGAAAATAAAGCCAACTATCCGGCAATTTCTTTTGGCTCTCTCTTGAAACTTTGAGACCTTTGACCTGCAGGTTTGACAGAGAGATGTAACCCCCGCAAAACAAAAGCGACATTAAACAAAGCTATCTGTTGGATGCATTCTTTAACCAAATTGCTGCTTTAAATGGGAAAGAAAATTTCAGAGAATTTCTTGCACCAAATATTTTCAAACATATGCAGTTGCTTTTACCTTCTTTCCTTTCAGTAATTTCAGGGCATCCTCATGAATCCACACCCTACAAAACTTGCGAGGATATACTCGAAGGACAATGTACCTTCCAAAGTCTCGAACTTGGTCATGCATCCAAAATCTATTACCATCTCTAATTTTGATAAAGGACCTTTGAGAGAGAACCCTCATTGCAATGCTGGGAAAGTATCCACAATCCTTCCACATGATAATTGGATATATTTTGTCTACATTGATGAAAAAGCAGGCTATATCCAGAAATACTTCTTGGTGCTTATCCTCTAATCGTTCATAACTTATCATTAATGTATCTTGCACATCCTCAAAAGGACCTTCCTTTAACTTCTTCAGCGTCTCATCCCATACATCTCTTTTATCTGAATGCCCCAAATCTTTGCTCCAGTCAAACAGATTAGACCCTATCACCACAACGGCCAAAGGAAGCATGCCCACTGTACAAACAATTTCTCTTGAAAGAGCATCATATTCTTCCATAGCAGAGTCACTTCTAAATGCATGCTTATAAAACAGATGAAGTGCTAAATCAAATCTCATTCCACGAACTTCATAATGCAAGATTCCTTCAGGTTGATTAAGGACCTCTTTATTGGATGAGCCCACTTGAGTCATCAGGATGCTTTCATCCCTAGTTGTGATAATGATTCTGCTACCAAGACAAAACCAATCAGATTTTCCGGCTAATTTTTCAAGTTGCTCTTTCTTGTCTAAATCATCAAGAACAATGAGTACTTCTTTATTACTCAATGCTTTTCTTATAGCCTTGATCCCACCATCAACATCTTTGATTTGGTTAACAATCCCATGACCGCCCAAATCTGATAAGAGCTTTTTCTGCAATTCTAAAAGACCACCTTGAGGTTGTGATGATGCTCGAACATCTTCAAGGAAACTACAACGTTCAAAGTGAAAATATAGTTTGTTGAACATGACTTTGGCAAGAGTTGTTTTTCCAACACCGCCCATGCCATGGATACCCACAAAACGGACACCAGCAGAGCCAACACCCAACAATTTCATTATGGATTCCATCTGACCAGTATCTTCAACCAAATGTTCAGTCACAATCATGTGTCTTGTATTAAGCTTACGGGAAACCTCTTCCACAATCGATTCAATTTGTTCTCCTTGGCTGCAGCACAGCATGAAAGTTTCGTTTTAGTCAAAGAATTGATAGACTACAGGACTCTAAGGAACATGTAGATACATAGCTCAGCTATTTCAACTACTCAAGAAAATTGAAATTAAGCATTATAATCAGTCAACTGGAAATATTCGGATGCAGGTTGGGTTTGACCTAGTTTTTTGCCGGTTTTTTGCTGGTTTGAGAAAAGATTTTCACTCACACCTCTTTACCTTTTGTAGGTTCTCGGGCACAATCTTAGTCAGAATTCCATTGACTTCTAATATGATGCCACGTTGATATTAGTTTGAAAATGTGGACACACAAAGTTTATTCCAAAGATAAAGTGCAGGAAAATTCCCCTATGCAAGAGCCTCTTTCCACCGCTTCAATCCAATAGGGCCAAACACGCTTGTCCGTGGTTATTGGTTTTGAGTTTACATGACCCCTTCCGTATAAATCTTGAAAATATTTTCCTTGTTTCACATTTATGTGTTCCATTTCTTCATACCATGTCAGTAATTTCTTTTAATTAAATTATTTATTATCATATTTCATAATTAGGAAATTTTGTAAGATCTTTTAAACTTCCCTTTTTTGAATAGATGCATCACATGTGCACTTTTGTAAAGTTAATTACACACTGCAGTACTCCTATTAATTCAATAATTTCACCCGACTTTGTTATTGTAAAAAAAAAAATTATCATCTCGAGAGGTGAAAAATACAGAAAATCGCATGATTTCCACTATACTTATAGTGGTAATACGGTTAAGTAAAATAGTTGATTAAGTTAAAAATATGATTTAGTAATAAGTTTGTCTTACCTGTTGGGTCATATTGGCTTAACCTGCCATGAATTGGAAAATTGCCTTGACAAGGGTCAGGTTTGAGCCGATTTGTGGAAATTACCCATTTTCTATTGTGGGTTTTCTGTTGTTTTGGTCTAGTTTCATTAACTTCTAATAAAAATCTTAAATGAAAATGTCCAAATGCTATATGTTTGGGAATTTCAAGGGACAAACTTTCATTCAATGCAATGTAAATCCCATGCATATTAACCACAAAAAGTTGAGGAAATTTACCCTTTGCCTTTAAGATCCCATCCCTTTATCCGTGCAACCTTGACAAGGGCATTTTCCCACCGCTTCAATTCATCGGATCCAAATTTCTTCTTGTGCTTGGACATGGCTTTTCTGTACAAATTGGTTTTGAGCTTAATATCATCAGGATCCACGTCATAGAAGGTGGGAAGTATCTCTTTCTTCCCATCTGATCTTGAAGTGTGTTCCACCATGTGCGCAACTTCACGGAGACACCATGAACTGTTAGCATAACCCTTAGAGATGATAGGTATGTAGATTCGAGATTGGTCAAGTGCTTTCAAAAGCTCTCCACCAATTTCTTTACCAACTCGACGTTCTTCATTGTCGAAGTAAACGCGGATTCCGGCATCTCGCAAGCGATGGTAGAGGCAATTGGTGAATCCATTGCGAGTATCCGGTCCTCGAAAACTCAGGAACACATCATACGCTTCATGAGATGCATCATCTGTTCTCAAGGTTGATTTCGAGTCCCTCCTTAACGCATCATTCTCTTCTCTAGATCCATCGTCCGTTCTTGAGGTGGATTCCGAGTCCCTCCTTCTCTTCCATTTCGTGAATTGTCTCCAAACCCTATAAAAAATTACAGACTTTTAACCTGATCGAGTGTTAAAAATAGGAATGTTGCATCAAACATGTCCAGGAGCAAAGTTTCTTTTTTTTGCTTTTATTGTGGGTTATCTGTCAACAATAGCTCGAACAGGTTATCTGTCAACAATAGCTCGAACAGAAGTCCAGTTAGAGTACTTACAGTCCTCCTACAGTCAAAGCAAGGATGATCATTACGGCCTGACTTCCGTTGAATTCCATCTTTGGGCCGATCCTCTCAGCTGTATTCGCCCACAGAAGAGAACCCTTCTGTTTTTTTTTTTTTTTTTTTGGTCGGTAAGAGAACCGTTCGGTAAAAAGTGCTTATCGGGACGATTCGGTGAAGGAAGATCGACAATATCCTCTCAAGGTGAAGAGAAGGAGGACAAAGTCAATGCCAGGAGGTTGAATGCGAGTTTCTGAGAAACGAAGGAAGTTGCCAAAGATCAGAACATGGAGGTCCACAGAGACTGTGGCCAGGGCAAAGTCCTCCTGGTTGAAGATCTGTAAAGCCCAATACCACCAATTCACGTGCGTCCAACACAAGGATATATAGTAGATATATGTATATATTGGCTTGATTAAGTAAATGGTAAATGGTTTGTTTTTTCTTTACAGCAAAAGAATAACGTTAAGTAATATGATTGGATATTGAATAGGGTTTTATTTCAGTCGACTAATTAGTTTGTTCAGTTTGACTTTAAGAAATATTGATATATCAGTTTTTTTTTTTTTTTTTTGCGAAATATCCTTGGTTGAATCGTAGTTAGGTGGATTTTTATTGCGAAAACACGCCTATAGTGAAGGAGTGTAAATAATAATCATTCATGTATCATTTTTCCATTTAGCATTATTGTTTGTGGAGATTCTTCTTTTTCATATCGTCATTAGCAAAAAAAGC
This sequence comes from Angophora floribunda, assembly GCA_014182895.1. NCBI lineage: Eukaryota > Viridiplantae > Streptophyta > Magnoliopsida > Myrtales > Myrtaceae > Angophora > Angophora floribunda. The sequence continues at coordinate 27,928,150 of CM024707.1, read as the reverse complement.
ACACCCGGAATGAGACAAAAAATGCTCCAAGCTAGTGATCACCCGGGGGAGGCGTGAGGTTTGGCGTAGGAGACAAAGTCGTGTTTGGAAGCTGAACCTTATTTCTTTATTGCAAGATGCAATAAACTATGATTAGTATTTAAATAAGGGCTCCTAGGCAAGCATCCAATGTGAAATCTGCTTCTTCATTTTGGAGACCAGTTTGAACAGTATCTCTAGCACTATTCCAAAAGAATAAAGAGCCTGAGACGGTGGTGTTTCAAATCAACTCAAATTTATAATCAGTTGATAAGCAAGGAAAATTGTTCAATTTGTAGACTTTGATATGCTTACATAAGAAAATGGCATAAATGATCTCATTTTAAGTTCTCTTTAGATCGTGATTAAAGATTTATTGCAAAAAATGCTCTGTAATATTGGATAATAACATTGAAGTAGTAACATTTTTTTACCTAAGGTATGAGAAAGGTATAAATAATCTCATTTAACTTAAATTTGATTATAAGTAAAATTTTCAAGGGTTAATCTAAAAAACTAAGTTAAAAAGAAACTTTAAGCTTATAAATGAACATGCGAATCGTGGATGACGTTCAAGCTTTCTCTCTTTGTATACTGCATCATACTTTAAGGATTAACTGACGTAAGGAGATATTCTTCATGGAATGGATGGAATAAGAATACATATTAATCTTCTTAAGAAGGAATATTTTTAAGTAATGCTGAAATCAACTATTAAATCCAAAATGGATTGTTGTAAACTTATACTATTGTTGCTGTAGAAGTTCAATCCTTAATAAAAATCTACAATATCAGTGGTCTTGTGTTAGATAGAAAGAGGCACAAAGATAGGAGATCGGATTATTTTCAAGTAATAGTTTCACGATAATGAAGATGAACTAGAATAACGGTCGATCTTGATTCTAATTTGGGTAGAAAAGGGATATATGAAGTTTGTTTAATTCATAAATCGAGTCATTTCAAAAGAATCTAACTTGAGTTGACCAAATTAATGATTGTTGATAGAACCTTTAGTCATTTTTAAGATATACACTTTGATTACAATAGACATGTAACCCTAATACAAGTTCAACCGGTTTGCATGATAATTATATTCGTTTTGGCTCTCTTGTCACAACCTGCGGGAAAAAGTACCCAAAAAATCATAAACATATTATATTGATATTAATTCAATCATAAACCCTTTAATTTGACTAATTTAGTCCTAAAATTTTTGCATTTGTGCTAATTAAGTCCATCTACCAAATTTTAGTCTAAAATCGTTGATATGAATGTCGATCATCTTATGTGACATTGACTTAAACATTTTAAATAATGTTTAAATTTTTTTATAATTTTTTCATTTTTTTCATTTTTGTTTTTATTATTTCTTTCTTTTCTTTCCCTTCACATTGTAGGCAAAGGCCAACAAGCCCTCGCCCAAGGCCTTCACGGCCCTACCAACATTGGGCGAGGTGGCCCTTGCCTAGATCTGGTGAGAGTCATGGCCCTAGCTAGCATTTGATGAGGGCTTGCTAGCCCTCATTGGCCAAAATGAAGGGGGGAAAGAAAGAGAAAAGAAAAGAATTCAAATTCAAATTCAAATTCAAATTAAAAATATTCATGTTAGTGTTGATTGTGCCACATAAGATGGTTACCCTCCACATCAACGATTTCTAACTAAAATTAGCCGGATCAACTCGATTAGTGCAAATATAAAACACTGAGGATTAAATTGGTTCCATTAAAAGGCTTAAGACCGACTCACATCAAAAAATTTATGAGTAAATTGATACCAATGCTAAGTTCAATACTAAAATACTTTTCCCCATACGCCCTTTTAGTATAGAGGTTTTGTAATTGCCGAAAGTGGACCCCACTATATATAATACCGGAGGTTTTTCCGACTTTTTGTAACCGCCGAACATTACCTCTCTAGACATATCCTCTGAACTTTTTTCTAATAGCTGAACTTCTTCGCAAGCATCCCTCTCCTCAACATCTCTTCCCATAAACGTTTTTCACTTGAAACTATGGTCCCTCTCTGCATAACCTACTAATTCACAAAAAAAACTGGAAAACATCGCATACAAATTAAAATTATTCGGAAAATAAGTAATAATTTATCTTCTCTCCAGCATCATCATTTTTGTTTTCAAACGGTTGAAAGAGTGAATTTCGTTGCGCATTAGTGTAGCGTGTATTTCTTGGGATCTTTAGGCCTTTACAATAAAAAAAAATTACTAATATCTGCAAAAAGTGTGCAATCATATGGTAAAATCTGTGTTGTTCCATTGAGGAAAAAACATTCAAGTAAGACTATTGTTCTTCGTGTAAGCAAACAAAAAAATTCTATTCATTTATGCCAGGACTATTTTATGTAGTGCTACTTTGCACAAAAACGTTGTAATATAAATGCACTTCTTCCTCAATTTGACATTGGTTGTCTATTACAACTGTAATGGAGATTTAGTGAAAAATAAAATATTGAACCAAAAATTAAGATGCAAATAAGAGCTAATGCGACAAGATTTAGTGAAAGAAGATCGACCATAGCTTCTCAAAGACAGGTGAAATTTGGCTTTGCGATTGCTTTCAATATGAAAAGAACAGCAAGAAACGTGTGGAGGACGACGTATTCGAAAGAGAGGCCGGACAGGATCATATGAAAATGAAATGGAGGAACGAAACAAGAGTGGGTAGTTAAGATGCAGACCACTAAGTTTTGTTGCATTACATTATAAAATGAATTGGTAATATCCCCTGGTAAGTTTCCGCAAAAGAGAGGACCAGCAGAATAACAAAAGTAGGTTAGCTAATAAAATATGCAAACCTCTAATTGGGTATTTAAACGTTAATAATTGGTCGCACGACACTATAAATATTTATGTAAGTGAATTGTTAGCATTTGGTGCATCCAGAGTTTCAACATTGCTAGGTGCTGTTTGCCTCGAAGAGAATCCTCCCTTTTCCTATTCTCAAAGTTCTCATTCTTCTTTGAGAACACCAAACTAGTTTAATAAATTTAAAGCTAAAAATTTCTAACACATCTATCACAGATTGATTTTCGTCTCTTACAAAATTTAAACTGGCATCTCCATTGTATATTTACTAAATAATTTTCATGTCACGAAATATCTCAAACTAATACATTTGAACCAAATCTACCATTTATGTAAAATCTCAAAATGACAATTAAGGAAAGATTTAGACTAAATATGTCATGAGGGACTTATTTGATATTTTTTAGAAAAAAATAAATTTGACATAAATATGTTATGAGCACCTATTTAGAATTTTTAACGGTACTAAGCCATGTAAAAATAAAGTGCTGTTTGAGGTTTTACTAAGTTGAATACATGTTGAGCAAAGAGAGAAGAAAGAGGTCAACGGTTACAGAATCTTTGTTTGCAGAAATCCTCTCTCTTTTTTTTTTGTCATGCCCCTACACGCGACAACCCCTGTTCACTTGCAGTCATTTGGATGCGACGTCCCAAGACACGTCATCAACCATTCATTTTATCTTTTGATTAAGCGTATGCGAAAGTGATAAATAATTCCTAGTCAACACAACAATAGGGATAGTCAGGAAATGCACAATAGTAACATCATCAAAGCACAAATTTGGTTAAATTACTAGTTAACCCTAGGAAGTTTATATGTACAAGCCCTTATAATAGGCAACTTTTTATTAAGCTAACATAACCAGTAGAGCCAGTGTTAATATACTCATTTCAAAACATAGCAACAAACCATGTCACTTGTCGGTTCTCCATATTATGGACTTGAAAATGATTAATAATAATGGGTGAGATATAAATCTCAGTAAGTTAAAATTCTAAACCTCAGTTATGAATCCTCTCGCTTTAGGGCGCCCTAATGCGTACCTTGGTGCACGTACCATAGGTATTCTCATCTTGCCTTGGTGCACGCACCTTACATGATACAAACTTACACGTGCCAGAAATAATGTGATCAGACATTCACATAATTAGAACACAATTCATATTTCCTAATGCACAATGCACTCATGCTTGTTCCAATTATTATGACAACTAGGGCCCTGACACAACCCAAAGGTTAGCCATGTTCCGGCATAATTGGGCATTTATCACAACCACTCAAGACACGCCTATCGATAGGGATATTATCATAGCCATGTAGAACACACTCACAATCATATGGGGGTGTTTACATGACCACGCAAGGCATGCCCATAATCATACAAGGGCTATATCATGGCCATTCAAGTTACACCCACAATCAAGCAGGATTTTCATCAAGGCCATGAATGGTATACTCATCCTTGAATGGGAGTATTATGACGACCACGAATAGCATGCCGATATCATACGGAGTAACGGGTTTTTATTAGGTGATAACTCAAGCACCATAACCACTCAAGTTCATTCACTTCTCATCCTTAATCAATGTAACCATAGTTTGTGCTCACACAATATGTTTATTGCAATTCCATACATACAATGTAATAAGATAACCTTAGATGGTCACACAGTCATGCTCAACTTATATGCTTCCAATCACAATGATGTGCATAAACTTGGTACATAAACCAAGTAATTTACCTAAATTATCCATTTATCACCCTATTATGATTACCAAACAATTAATTGTAAGTAATTAACATACTCAAATTTAATTATACTTAATTAATACCACGATAATCAATTATCAATAAATGAATTATAACAATTAATTATCTCCACAATAATTAATTATTACCGAAGAGAATACTCATAAGTAATTATTTCTATCATTGATTAATTACCACCAAATTATCAACCATAATTAATTATTTCTATAAATAATTAATCCTCACAAAAATAGATTATTTATAATTAATTATTACTACAAATAATTAATCCTCACAAAAATAGATTATTTATAATTAATTATTACTACAAATAATTAATTACTTCAAAATAATCATAATTAATTATTTTCATAAATAATTAATTACCACAAGACAAATCCTAATTAATTATTCCCATAAATAATTAATTGGCACAATTTACATTATCATAATTAATTATTTCTATAATAATTAACCGTCATCAAATAATTTATCATAATTAATTACTACCAACTAAATTAACCATAATTAATGGTATCTATTGGATGCTTTAAATGAGAATTAAAAATTCAAAGAATTTCTCACACTAAATATTTTAAAACATATGTAGTTCCCATTAACGTTTTTCCCTTCCAGTAGTTTCAAAGCATCCTCATGAATCCAGACCCTACAAAACTTGCGAGGATATACTCGAAGAACAATGTACCTTCCAAAGTCTCGAACTTGGTCATGCATCCAAAACCTATTATCATCTCTAATTTTGATCAATGACCTTTGAGAGAGAACCCTCATTGAAATGCTAGGAAAGAATCCCAAATCCTTCTACATGATAACTGGATATGTTTTGTCAGCATTGATGAAAAAACAGGCAATATCTAGAAATACTTCTCGGTGCTTATCCTCTAACCATTCATAACTAATCATTAATGTGTCTTGGGCATCCTCAAAAGGACCTTCCTTTAACTTCTTTAGTGTCTCGTCCCATACTTCTCTTTTATCCAAATGCCCCAAATCTTTGCCCCGGTCAAAAAGATTTGACCCTATCACCACAACGTCTAAAGGAAGCATGCGCACCGTACGAACAATTTCTCTTGAAAGAGCATCGTATTCTTCTACATCAGAGTCATTTTTGAATGCATGCTTAGAAAACAGATGAAGTGCTAAGTCAAACCTCATCTCATGAACTTCATAATGCAAAATTTCTTCGGGTTGGTTGAGGAACCTTGGATTGGATGAGCCCACTTGAGTCATTAGAATGCTTTCGTCCCTAGTTGTGATAATGATTCTGCTACCAAAATAAAACCAATCAAATTTTGCAGCTAGTTTTTCAAGTTGCTCTTTCTTGTCTATATCATCAAGAACGATGAGTACTTTCTTGTTAACTAATGCTTTTTTAATCATCCTGACCCCATCATCAACATCTTTAATTTGCTTAGCTACCGCATCAGCGGCCAAATTTGATAAAAGCTTTTTTGCAATTCTAAAAGACCACCACGAGGTTGTGATGATGCTTGAACGTCTTCAAGGAAACCACTGTGTTCAAAGTGAATAGATAGTTTGTTGAAGATGACTTTGGCAAGAGTTGTTTTTCCAACACCACCCATGCCATGGATACCGACAAAATGGACACCACTAGAGCCAACATCCAACAATTTCATTATGGCTTCCAACTGAGCATTATCTTCAACCAAATGTTCAATCACAATCCGGTGTCTTGTATTAAGCTTACGTGAAACCTCTTCAACAATCGATTCAATTTGTTATTGTTTTTTTTTTTGGTGCTGGAGGAACCGCCTCAGCCGGTAGCCGAAGCGTAAACCCCCAGGCGCTACGTAAGCGGGAGGACCCACCACCCCCGGCAGCACACTTAAGACACCTAGCGCCTCCCCTGAGATTTGAACCCCTCACCTCATCGCAAAGGATCATCAAGGCCCTATCCAGCGGAGCCACCACGGCCGGTGGTTCAATTTGTTATTGTTGGCTGGCTGCAACAGAGCATGAAAATTCTGTTTCAGTCGAAGATATGATAGACTCCAGGACTCCGGGGAACATGTAATTACATAACTCAGCTATTGCAACTAATCAAACAAATGAAAATAAAAAATTATAATCAATTGAACTGGAAATTTTCAGGTGCAGATTGGGTTTGACAGTTTTCTGCGTGTTTACGAAAAGATTTTCACGCACTCGTTATTTTTTGTAGGTTCCCGAGACGATCTCAGTCAGGATTCCATTCACTTCTAGTGTAATGCCCTATTGATGTAAGTTCGAAAATTTGGACACAAAGTTTCTTGCAAGGAAAAAGTGCAGGAAAATTCCGCTCTACAAGAGCCTTCTTCCACCGCTTCGATTCATCAGGGCCAAGCTTCTTCTTGTGCATGGAGCCGCTTGTCCATAGACATTGGTTTTGAGTTAACATTACCCCTTCCGCATAAATCTTGAAAATATATTTCTCTTTTCACATATACGTGCTCAATTTCTTCATACTATGCCAATAATTTCTTTTCGTTAAATTATTTATTCTAATATTTCATAATAGGAGAATTTTGTAAGATCAGTTAAACATCCCCCTTCTTTGGATAGATGCATCTCATGTGCAGTTTTGTACAGTTAATTATTCACTCTTTTTAGAAAAAATTCTAATCATGTCTTGGTATCATTTTCAAATTGCAATACTCCTATTAATTCAACAATTTCACACGAGTTTATTATTGTACAAAATTTATCATTACCACAGGAGGTGAAAAATACAGAAAATCGCATGATTTCTGCTACACTTATTGTGGTAAAATGGTTAAGTAAAATTGTTGATTAAGTGAGAAACATGATTAAGTTAAAAGTTGGTCTTACCTGTTTCATATTGGCTTAACCCGACATGAATTGTCTGGATTGAGTTTCACCCGATTTGTTGTGGTTTAAAGAAATCAGCCATTTTCTATTTCTATTGTGGGTTCAAGGTTGTTTAGGTCTAGCTTCATTAATTCTAATGCAAATCTTAAATAAAATGTCCAATGATTTATGTTTGGGAATTTTGAGGGACAACCTCATTGATATGTAAATACTGTGCGAAACCATGAAAGGTCGAGTAAATTTACCCTTTGCCTTTAAGAACCCACCCCTTTATCCGAGCAACCTCAACAAGGGCATTTTCCCACTGCTTCAATTCACCGGGGCCAAACTTCTTCGTGTGCTTGGTCATGCCTCCTTTGTACAACTTAGTTTTGAGCTTAACATCGTCATGATCCACGTTGTAAAAGATGGGAATTTGAGGTACATTTTACCATGTGTGCAACCTCGCAGAGACACCACGAACTATCAGCGTAACCCTTAGAGAAGACAGGTATGTAGATTCGAAAGTTGTCTTGTGCTTTCGAGAGCTCTCCACCAATTTCTTTACCGACTTGGAGTTCCTCATCGTCCAAGAAAACGCGAATTCCAGCATCTCTCAAACCAAGGTAGAGACGATTGGTAAATCCATTGCGAGTGTCCGGCCCACGAAAACTCAGGAACACATCATACTCTTCGCAAGAAATATAGTCAGTTCCCAAGGTAGACTCTGAGTCCTTCCTTAACGCCGCCTCCTCTTCTCCAGACCCATCGTCCTTTCTCGAGCTTGACTTTGAGTCCCTAATTCTCCTTGAGTTCGTGGGACAAAAATTACAGACTTCCAACCTAATCAAGACATAATATAGGCAATGTGAATCGGCATGTATGGGAGCCAAGTTTTATCTTATTGTACATTATCTGTCAAGAGGAGGTCGAAAAGAAGTGGAAGCACTTACACTCTCGCTACAGCCAAAGCGAGGGTGGTGATTAGAGCATGACCTCCATCGGATCCCATCTGGGGGCCGATCCTCTCAGCGGTATTCACCAAAAGAAGAGAAGCGTTCTGCAAAGAGAGCTAATTGGGACAGTTCGGCGAAGGAAGATCGACTATAACTTCTCAAGGTGAAGACAAGGAGGCGGACGGAAACAGAGAGGAGTGAACAATGGAGGGCAAGGGCAGAGCTCAAATGTCACCAGGTGGTGTGCGACGTACGAGGTCTTCCACTAGAAGAGTCAAACAACAGAGAGTCGAAGATTAAAAAAGGGAAAATTCCCGTAAACAAATAAAACAAGAAAACGGAAAGGGGCAAAATTGAAAGTTCGGGAGAAATTTAACAGAATAGTGCACGTTTTAATGGGTTTAAAGGGACATTGGCTAGATTATCTCGAATTTAAAAGAACATGACTTTTTCTTCCTATAAGTAAATAGTAAATGGTTCAGTTTTTTCTTCTTCCGACCTATTCATGGTTTTCACTGTGACTTGGCCCAAAAAAAGAATTATAAGAGCTAGAAGATGGAGAAAAGGTAATTGATGTGGTTGGACAATGGATGGTGCTTTTTCCGGACAACCAATTGGCAACTCCAGATTGACTTTTAATTTTTTGCGATGCACACTGTCATTTTTTTCAATCTTGGAACCCGAAACTTTCACGTTATAACAGATCTCTCTTTTTAATATTTACAAAGATACTTCAGTTTTTGGCAAGAAAGTGAAGAGGTTGAATTTAGCTTTTTAAGCCACCATGAATGCGTTTGGGCTAGTTTTTAACTTTTCAGCAGGCAAGAGTTAAGAGAGAGAGAAGAAGAAGTCACACCCTTTCCATTTTGATCAACTCAAAATCGTGAATAAAACATACGTCATCATGAAATTATTAGAAGTGTAAGGATGAAATGGATAATTTCATCTATATTACTATATAAATCAAAGAGGTCCCACCTGGTCACAATTACATTTTTCCTTACCTAATATAGATGAAATAGCGAAACAAAATCTCGAGAGTAGGTTCAGTAGTAAAATATGCAAACCACTGAAGTCAAAGCTTTAGCGATCACATGGTTACTGGTCAAAGCATTGAGGTTTGAAAGAACAATTAAATCAATCTGTGTAGTCGGGGTTAAAAATTGGTCACACTATTCAAAATTCCTTCATGTTGGTTGAGGATCTCTCTACTATTCAACTGCCACATAGCATCAAACTCAACAATTTGACGGTAAAATTTAACGGAAACTAATAAATAATAAACTTGTCACTATTCTACCAATTTGGGGTATAATTATCACAGGTATATAAATTTAGAGTTTTTCGTAATATTAATCTTATAAAGAAATGTGAAAGAAACAAAAGCAGGTTAGGCAAAGCTCTTGCTCCAAGTTAGTGATTACCCGGAGGAGGTGCGAGGTTTGGCGTGGGAGACCAACTAATGTTTGGATGCTGAACCTTTATATATTTTTTATTACATGATGCAATTAGCAATGATTAGTATTTAAATAAGGGTTCTTAGTCAAGCCCATATATACTGCATGTTCCTCCTCAAAGCAACTTCAGCTGTTTAATAGCATCACCTAACTTTCTCATTGCTGATGAGGAGTCCATCCTAGTGTCCTTTTGACTTCTTTAAATCCCAATCGAAATGAGTGGATCCCCTATCACTAATTATTGTAAAAAAATGTCAACATCAATGCTGGCTCGTTGGACAGTTAGCGTCCATATCAACAATTTCTAGCCAATAATTAGGAAATTATCACAAGGTTGGGATTAAATTAGCTAAATCAAAAAGTTAAGGATTGAATTTGCATATGTGCAATAAGTTTAGGATTATTCTGGCAATTTTCTTATTTTGCTTTTGTTTCACATTAGTCTAGCTTGTATTTCTTTGTAAGTATAGGCCTTTGCAATAAACAGATTTACTAATATCTGTAAGATATATGCAATCAAAATTAATATAGCCTAATTCTTATATTAAGGACAAGATACAAAGGTTTTTAGCAAGATTATTGCTTCTGTGTTTTTGCCAACAAATATTTCTAGTCATTCACGCCAAGAAAATTTTCTTTATTGCTACTTTGTACAAAGTTTATAATATAAATGCATTTCTTCCTGATTCACATAAAAGTTGTCTATTAAGAATAGTACTTTATTGATTTGTAATTAAAGCTCACTTCGATTGGATCATGTTAGGGGGAATCAATTCCAACCTAAAATCAAGAGCCGGATTAGATAGGTTGATTCCCACTTGTCAGAACCAAGTGTACGTTAGAAAATATTTTAAATTCTAAATTTTTTTACGTGAATCATTATATAAAATTAGTAATGAAGACAATCATTGATAGAATATAAATGAAATAACCAATTGAAAATGTTTTAAGGAAAAAATTATTATTATGAAATAACCAATACAAAATCTCACACTGCAATCCATAGCTGCATTGTCACTTACCTCTCTTTGCTCTATATAATGTCCTGGTAAGTCGATTTTTAACCTCCTTCAGATGTTGGTCTCTAACCTCTCAAAGAAGTTAAGTGAATAGTTTACAATTAAATTTGCACTTGTTCAAATTCCACAAGAAGTGCTCTTGAACCTCCCCAACAAAGTTACCTCTACATGAAGTTATATGGCCGCAAACTAGTATAGATGGAGTCTGTAAGCACAAAGAAGTAAGTTACTTTAAACTTGCAAAAACAAGAGAGTGTGGTACTTGTGTTGATGTGACTTGAGCAAGCAAGAAGCGCTCTTATGAGTGTGCCGTGCTTGTGATAAAATGAGTGAATTAGATTTGTGTGTATCGCCAGTTTGATATGTGTGGAATAAAGGAGCTTGTATGTGCATATTTTGTTTCCTTGAGAATTAAAATCAAACTTTTTTGTTTTGGTGCCCGTCAATGCTACAAGTAGTATTAAAGCTTGTCCATTTCAACCGGAAATATCAGAATCAGACGATTGGAACTCTCACAACATTCAATATCCATCTAGGAAATCTACAGGAACAATTATCTTGTCAAATGAAGTATGCATTGTGCATACGGGGAAAAACGAGTTAAGAGAGAAATGAATTCAACATACTATTTTTGAGTTATTACTCGGAACTTGTAAGCCATGCCACATAATATGATAACAATTTGTTAGTGTGAACAATTTTTTGGAAAGGCAAGATCAACTTAATGGAGAACCAGTCTAGGAACGTTTTCTTAGTGCATGCATCACCGTACTTATTTATCTTTGCTTTTTGGAATATTTTGCCATATATGTTACCACGGCTGCCATTTTTCTTTATAATTCCTCAACTTTCGAGCTATATAAATGAACTATCATTGTTCATGCAAGTAGCATAGTCTAACGAAAAAATCGATCTAAAATTGGAGCACAACTACGGCAGGAGGAAAGAAAGCTTGCAGGAGATCAGCCAAAGACTATGAGAAATACTTTTTTATGGAGGAAAATATTCAATTGGTTTTTCGACTGATTAGTAACTCGAAACATGAACATCAGTGGCTTGTTGAGCGCGTTGAAAGTAGATAATATAATTATAGTGCGACTGTTGACAGGAACTGTAGACACATCAGTAGGTCCCAGTCAAGAGAGAGAGAAAGAATCTGGACTCCTCAAAATCAGATCTAGGTGGCGGACAAAAAAGAGGAAAAGACAAAAGTGGGTTTGGAAAGTACTATCAATTATTTAGTGTGTTTGTTTGGGAATCTTTCCATGCATTTAGTTGAGAACAACTAAGCGCGGACAGTCATGGCCATCAATGTCTGCCGGGCGATTTTTTTCTCTTAGGGCCCATTCACCATCATGAGACATTATTCTCATGATACTTCACCTTTGAAAATTGATGAGCTAATCTATCTTGAAATTAACATCATGAACGACAAATAGAGATTGTCTCAAATATACTCTTTTGTATATGATTACATAGACCTTGTTACCTTTCAATCTCAATAATAACTTTTCATTTCTTGATTATATCTAACAAGTTATTATAGCTTTTAAGTATTACAGCTTATTTAATCAAGGCAAGTGACTTTGATTTTCACCTTCGCATATTAAAGCTCTATAACTTGTTCACATGGGACAAGATTATTTTGGTATCGTCCAAGTAATAGCTGCCATAGTTTGATTTCTTGGGTGGCTATTGATAAGAGATGCTAGATTCCGATTATTATGGGTAAACAGTACAAAGAAGAGGCGTGATATGTTTAATGGCGCTTAATGACTTGGTCCACCTATAATATTTTTTAAGTATATAAATTTTTACTTTTATAAAAAAAATAAGACTCGGCAGTCCACGCTATTTCTTGCGCATGGAACTCATCGGTGATTGGATATCACCAAGACGTTTACAGCAGTATGTCTGGGTCCTATCAATTTTTTATTAGAACCGAAGACTTGTCCGAGAGACGACTAAAAACCAATGTCTATCAACCAGCCAAATGAACACGTGAATTTCCCTCCTCGGCTCGTCTTAATCAAAAGTTGACTTGGCTTTTCCAACGGTCCTTCGTCGTCAGTCAACAACGCACTGTGGGCAGTGAAGCGAGCTCGCGAAACTTTACCTAGTCAAGATCGAAGCCACGAGCAGGTTCCTCACTTTTTTATTTGGTTTTTTGTCCTCATTCGACCATCCTTAGGCTCTGCTAATCTGGTTCAACCCAGTTTTCTCTCTCTTTTCTTAGAAATGAGTTATATTTTCCAGGAAAGCAAAGGGTTTCGTCAATTTAAATAAACTGTTTCCAGGTTTAAGTGAGAATTCTCCACGAGCAAAGCATGCCTTAATAAATCACTAACGGTGCATGTAATCGAGTGATTAGTGATGTGATTGAGCTATTAAAATAATATTTAGTGAGAAAAAAAAAAATAACACTTCTGTTTTGAGTTCCTGACAGATGTGTGTGGGGATTAAATGCCCAGGTTGGGTTCCATTTCTCACATCATCATATGCAACAGACGATGTCCCAACAACCTCGATATATAAGAGGTTAACGATGTTTAGAGAAGCCTCTTAAATCTAGCATTTACAAAGTTTGAGCTTACTCCATTTTATACTATAGCAGCCTAAACTTGAGCCTCTCAAATCACATGTATAGACATCTAAATTTTTGCCAACAAATCCAACGTCCATTTTTGTAAAACAGTAAGAAAAATAAAAAAAAAAAAAAATTGTAAGAAGACCTATATATATGATAGAATAAATAATGAAATAGACAAGTACATAAAAATAAATAAAAGAGAGTCTCAATTTGGACTAGTTCGGCCAATCACCTAAATCCTTCCCTTGCAATCCGATTCAATTCAATTGAGCCCAGCAACTTAGCCCATCAGACTTCAATCTATGATTCAATAGATTGAATATGGCATTTTGGGTTATATAGATATGGTTTTTAGTGCTTCAAGTGTATTGACGTTGACTCTGAGTTCGTATTTGGTTTCTTACTTCCCTGCCTGTGACTCCATGAGCACGCTTCACGTTGTTTCTCTTCCATTTGTTAATGATGTGCATGTTTTTAATTCGGGCCAAGCGCATGGGCTCTGTCCAAACATGTATCGTTACAATTTTCTGATATGAAAAAACCTACAACCGTCCTATTATTGAGAACAAATTGAAATCGAACTATTGATAATTCAGAATCGCTTTCATTGGTCATGAGATTCATGATTTTTTTTCAATTAAGTCTATCAAATAAATTCTCAAGTCAGCAGCGTGCTTGGCTATTGATTTTATTTATAGAATGTGTGCTCAGTTGTTGTTAATGATTGATATGTGTTTATAAATCACATGGAAACACCCCTTTGGATTATTTCTTATTTAGCCATGAGATTTCCATAGATCAAGCTTGCTTTGTCTTAGGCTTATTCCATCTAAGCGTTTTGTACTCAACTCTGGTTCACTTTGGTATTTTCTCTATTGTATATGGATCAATATATCAAGCAAGTAAATCTGCCATGAGTTGCATTGTATGACCAAGTGAACCATCATGCCTATTAATGGAATTGAGGTTCTTGTTTGCTAGGAATGAATGAATGAATGAATGTGAATAGATAATTGAGATTGTATGGGATTGGAGTAGATATGATTGATAATGGGCTTGAAGTGTCAAATTCGAGATAATCAAGAAAGCTTATTACTGAAAAAAGCCTACCAAAAACCCATTTGTGTGGCACTCAGCATGCGGCCCAATGGTAAGGGACTAGATGGGGTGTGACGATTAGTTTTAGGTATAGAGCTATGCCCATGAAGAGATAGAACAAAAATAAAAAAGATAAGATAAGATAAGGGTTAGGAAAAAAAAAAAACTCATTTGTGTAACTCAAAATTGGAGTGAGCTTGAACTTGGCTTAAAATGTAGATAGGCCCAAAGGCCTGGCTCATGTTTTTTTAATCAAATTAATAAATAAAAATGATTGAAAAATAGTTAGAAAAATAAAACCTTTTTGGTCAAATTTACTAATTAAGATCAGATTTTTCTTCAACTGTGGAATATGCAGAGTTTCACGCAAAACTAGATGTCCTCCACCTGAGATGTTCACATTCATGGTTCCTTTTCCAACAATCGGACGTTCGTGGCTATTTCCCACAATCACTTACCCAAAATCTCCACTTGCACAATCAGCAAATGGATCTCTTTATGAGGTGCAATAAAAAGAAGCACCTTGGTCAATAAATCACTTGTTTGTTGTAATGTCAAACCCTACAAACAAACATAAGTTCTCTAGCAAAGGTTCATCACTAACCACATTAACTTATTGATTCTCATCCCGTTGCTTCTTTTTGTAGGCTTCACATTGAAACCTTCTGTGTTCGGTCCGGTGATAAAATTAGCACTCATCTTTTGCAACTGGTCCCTTTCCCCTTGATTGTGACTTGCCACGCCTGCTGAATTTTCCTTTACGTTTACTTTTAAAGCTATGGATGCCGAAAAATTATCTTCACCTGAGACTTTCCTTCACATCTCTTCATACATGATACTACTCACAACATCATCCAGAGTCAAATCATCTTTTATGGTGCTTGAAATTCCCTACACTATGGTGTTATAGCTTTTTAATGAAGCTTAGAGCTTCATATCTAGATTTAGGCCTGCAGATCCCAATTAACATATGACGTGTGAAACTATTAATGTGCTTTACCACAGAACCTCTATCGGATAACTTCTTATTAACCAACTTCTTCAGCAAAAATATCCCCTTTGATGTGGATGGCTTCTCATATATATATTTGTTAAAATATCCATGATTTCTTTTGTAGCTTTTGCTTTCGTGACATGGTACCCTATCTTTTTCATAGCAATTTTCCATCTCGATTCTATTCTTGGATCCAATTTCATGATTTCAAGTTTCAAACCCTCAAATGAAGCATAGAGATCTTTCAAATAAAGATAGTCCTTGATCTAGAATTTCCGCCATCCGAAATCCTTCCCATCGAACTAATCAATTATGATTTTATCTTATGCCATATCACTTGCTCTCAATCAAATGTCGCCGAAAAACCCTCAATGTTCTTGATTAGCCAACCCTAGCTCCGATACTAGTTGTTCGAAATTGCACATCGATTCCAGAAAAGTAACAGAAGCAAACAATCCACCCAGCTAGGATATACTAATAAAAGAATTGAAGAACACTACAAAACATTATTATTGAATTTCACCCAAACTTAGATTATGTCACTACCTAAGCGAAAGAGTCAACAAAATTTTTTTTCTATCATCAACAAAAGTATTTAAATTCAAAAATTAGTCAATAATGAAAACATTTAATATTGACTATTTTCCTAAATGATTAAAAAAAGAGAAAATCGAGAAAATGTTTTTCAATTGTTGATTTTCAATGAAACAATCTGATGTCATAGACAGTACATCTAAACATAGCCTCACGAGTGTCATCAATTTTGTTCAATACCTCATTAATTCCATACTCATCACTTTTTCTGGTATCTTTTTCTGTCATGTTAGGGATACATTAAAAAAAAAATTTGATCTCACAGCTCCTGTAATGGTATTATATCTCTATTATAGAGTGGACTCAAAGACATTAAACCAAACTTTCATTAAAAGATTTTGCCAAAGCTGCGCACTCTATACAAAAGAATAACAACTGTGTATCCTCAACAATGGAGAAATAGGAATTTTTACAACGGTTGTCAAAGCTAACACTTTATTCCCTAAAATTTTTATAGATTCGAGAGAAAATGCTATCAAGAACCTAAAAGTATACCAATGTGAAACTAATATAGTTTTTTCTTTCACCAAAAACCCTACCTTATACTAGTGTGACATATATATATCACTTCCATCAAAGATCATCATTCTACATGGCGGCTGGCATCGCATTATCAATGTTTTCCCAGACAAATGGTGATGATGTGGCATCAAGTGAGTGCCATGTTAGACTTTCACCATGTCTCCTTATAGGAGTAGAGTAGAACCGACAAAAAAAAAAGAGATTAAAAAAAGCCAAAAAAAAAAAAAACTAAAGGAAATTCCAGTTCCGACAATCCTAGAATCTCAGCTAGCCTTTTCAAGCATTTTAGATTTAAGCGTGGTAGACTCTTCAAGAGAGACGTCTCGAGGAATTCAAATCTACTTATTTTCAATTCCCTCAAATGTAGTTCTGCAGAGACAGGTAAGCTTTGACATTGGACATCCAAGGACACACAGATCTGCCAAATTCATTATGTTTGAAAAGTTTGGCAGTGGACTTGTGACTTTGAGTTTCATGAACTTCGAGAACCAAAAAGTTCTTCAAGATTGAAAACTAGTAATATTTAGCCAAAGCGGAAAAATGACTACGTCCATGGAAGCTGGTGGATATTGGTCAAGGGTAATGTCAGATGTGTACAGAAAATCTAAATTAACCATTTTCATGAGACCATGAACAGACTGGATGTAGATGCATCAAAACAAAGACTGGGGTCACCATCAAATTCCACGGTAACCATCCAGAAAAAAGTGTATGGCCATAGGAGAGAGAAAAGATAGTCAACGGGATAGATAACTTCGATGAGTGTAAGCCTACAATCCTCAAACTGCCAGGATAGTCTCCCAGTTTCACCAAAGATTGCACCTGTCAGACTTATATACTGGCACCTAACCCCTCAATCATTTCTAGCTGTCCAACAACATTGGAAAACATTGTATGGATGATCAATCCATCCTAGTCAGTTTCAATTTATTCTGATTAAATCAGGTAGATCAATTATATTTCACAGTTGCTAATCCAACTCCACCAGTGATTCAAATTTTCCCAACTATGAATGGAAGCTCCGTTTCTTTTATTGCAGAGCACCCTTGTAAACAATGACCTATAAGCTTAACTAACCCTCTAATAAAGCAAGGGAGTTCACTGATATACTCGTTCATACATATATGCGAACTTTGTAAATAATGCACCTAAGCATTAGCATTGTAAACCAATTTCATTACCAAATGAAATATCTAGATCCTCCAAACAATAGAAATGTAATGCAGTTGGGAAGAATTTCATTACATTGAAAGCAAATAGTGACCTTTACTTTGACAACCGACAAAAAGAAGGCTTCAGGAGTCAACGTCTAATAATTTCCTTGCTCTAAAACCTCTGCAACAACCAATTGAAGTATTTCTTCGAAACTGCAGCGATGCACAATTGAAGGACAGCTCATTTTAGTTGGACAGACAGAAAAAGGATATCAAAATGACGATCTAATAGTTTGATTTCCCAAACCACTGTAACGTGAAGATCTATAACTCAGTAAAAAAAAAAATGTGCAGCTATGCTAGTATTCAATTCTGTTCTGTTGGACCATAGAGTTCTTCCAGATATTACAAACAAGAAGAATCTACTTCTTATTCGATAGGATTGAATTTGCTTGAGTGGACAACTTTTTATATGCGAAAGGGTTGCCTTGCAGTAATTTTGAAACTCTCTGTGCTGGGAAAGTTCAATTGAATGACTTATTTACATCATGATTTAGTGACAAAACAGTAGAATTACCTGTTATATTTGGAAATGAAACCCTCATCGCTGCAACCTCAATTAGGGCCTCTTTCCAAGACTTCACTTCATTGTGGTCGAAGTTCATCTTGTGCTTGTCTAGGTCATTTTTGTATAAATCAGTTTCGAGCTTAACATCATCAATCTCCACGTCATAGAAAATGGGGAGGATTGTTCTCTTCCCTTTGATTCTGACGTGCATTTTACCATGTGGACAAGTTCACGGAGACACCAATGACTAGAAGCATAGTTTTGGGAAAAGACGGGTATGTAGATATTAGAGTTTGCGAGTGCTTGTTGAATCTCTTCCCAATCCCTTCATTGGACTTCAAGTCATAGTCTTCACTATAAACAGTAATTCGATCACCTAACATCCAATAGTGAAGATAATTGACAATGCTATAATGAGTGTCTAGTCCCTTATAACTTAGGTACACATCGTACATAGGTAATCTGTGGGAAAGCCAAGTCGATCTTGAGATATTCAATAATCTTTCCAAGATAGTGCGGCCATGACTATCCAACACCAAGCTTTCTAAGGCCTCGATGCCCTCAATGGTTCTTAAATTTGGACAAGCCTCTACCTCTAGATGTTGTAGCTTACCTAACTTTGATAAGTTGGGTAACTTTCCTATTAAATCACATCTAGAAAGGAGGAGGTGCTGCAAAGATTCCAGTTCTGCCAAGCCCTGAATCTCAACTAGACTATTCAAGCCCTTTAGTTCCAAACGCTCCAGACACCTCAAGAGTGACAGACCAGGTATTTCTTCAAGGGATTCGCATCTATGTATGCTCAATTCTCTTAAATGTGTTAGACTTGGAGAGATGAGTAGGTGTGATGTTGGACAATCACTTATGTGCAAAATTGTCAAATTTGATAAGTTGGAAAAATGTGGTAGCGAACTAATACCCTTGAGTCTCAAGGTCGACAAATGAGATGGAAGCTGATAGGACGGCTGCTCCCTCATCAAAGCTGCTTTAAGTTTTGAACCATAATCCGGCCTACCAGAGAAATATCTCTCTTTGAAATTGTTGAATCTATATAATTCCAGATGTTCTAAATCGGTGATGCTGGAGGGGTGAGGGATAAGAGAGAAGTCCATAGCTTGAATCACAAGGAATTTCAAACATGATGGAAGAGACGGCACTTGTTGAAGCCCAATCGATCCCACTTCAAGCTTTTGGAGATGCAGATGACTTATCTCTGGAGGCAATCTAGAAATACTAGTAAATGTTAAGTTCAATTCCTTCAAATGGAATAGCTTTCCAATTTCCTCTAAGTTTTTATCTCGTTAGATCCTTGGATTTGTTGGCATATAAACCTTCAAGCATCTCAAGTCCTCCAATAGTAGGAGGAATCTCCTTAATCTTCGTTCTACATAAACTCAACACCCTTAATTTCTTTAAATTTCCAATGGAATCAGTAATTTGACTATGCCGACGCTGATACATCCAACTCTACCAATATTTTTAACTCCCCCAATTGAGCTTGGAAGTTCCTTTATCCCCACACACCGGCGTAAAGTTAAGCGTGTAAGACTCATTGCCTCTCCAATTGAGTTAGGAAGTTGGCAGATTTTAGGGTGCTCATTTAATGTAAAACTCGACAAAGATTTCATATTGCCAAATCTCTCTCGGAAGCTTCAAGGGCTGAAAATTTTGGGGCATTACGATCTGCTTCAAAGATTGTAGCGAACAAACTTCTTCCGGCAACTCCCCAAGAGAACTACACCCTTTGATATTCAAAGTCTCTAGGAGTTGGAGCTTAGAAATGGAGGAGTGAATTGTGATTAAGTTGGAGCATCTAGCAAGTACTAACGTCTCCAAGGATGTGAAATTAGAGAGGTCGGGTGTCCTTCTCAACTTTGTGCAATCCGTTAAATCGAGAACTTTTAATTTTATTGTCATCTGCAGAAAAAGAAAATGTGGAATTAAAAAGAATGAAACACATTAATGATCCTAGATTTTTTACGTCGCTCAACTTGATTTCTTCTAAGACTTCCTTCGGGAGAATCCGAATAATCTTCCTTTTTATGGTAAACATGTACCGTCAATGAAATTGAAAATTATTAAGTCCTTTTATTATAATTTTACTGCTCATAACTAAATTTTAGTGGTTAAACAGTAAGTCAGTAATGAAATTTATAAGCTGCTGCAGATTTATAATGATAAAATAGTTAGTTTGTTTGCAAAATATCATTGATAACCGATGCTACTAGTAAAGTATATAAGCAATTAATTCATACTCTACAAATGGAAAATCCTGCTCATTTGTAAAAACGAAAGGTTGTTTATAATCTACTAGGGCTAGCCCCGTAAATTTATTATTTCATTAGTCTTTTACTGACTCGCATGCCTTAGTGCTTGTAAAATCAAAATAAATATAATAATCTACTACAATTTTATAGCAAAAGAATAGCTTTTTGTTCATTAGTTACAATCGTTAACCAACACTACTAGTAAATTGTGTAAGCAATTCATTGTCCCCCAGTTGAAAAACACGCTCGCTTGTCAAAGCGAACGACAGATCGTAGTCTACAAGGGTAGTTAACCTGATAAATTAATTATAATATTTGTATGTTACTGAAAAATAAAACTTGGTATTCAGTAAGATTGAAGCGATGACCATAATCTATTAACCATTTACCATGGCAAATAGTATTTGTCCATAAGTTACAACAATTAAACGACACTATTAGTAAAGTATCTAGGCAAATCGTGTCATAATTAATGAAGGGGATCACTGGTAATATTCGAGAACAATTGGTAATCTGGTATGAGTTTTGATAATGGTAACATCGTTAGTTATTTGATAATTTATTGAACTAAAAGTTGCCGACTATTTTTTCTTATTAGTGACATTTCAAATTTACCGTCTATCATTCAAATTCACAATGCACAAACAAGTTTCCCTTTCGGCAATAAATTTATAGAAGTCTGCTTGCAAATAGCCCTTGAAGTTTGAAATTTAAATCTTCCCATGGTTCAAAAACTTTGGACATGGAACTATATTTCGAGTCTATCAACCATACAAGAATGGGAGACTTCTATATATCCCTCACTCGTGCTCATGATGTAGAGTCGTAATAAAGTTCCAAAAGGAAAATTGTAAAGGATCATAAAAATTTATGATGTTACAATATTTTGTCTTGATCTTCTTAAAAGTGTGGTAGAAAAAGAGATGTATTGTACAGGTTGTGCCCTAGAAACACCAAAGTTTGCTCTTCCCTTTTCAGAAAAGGTCTGGGAGAGACCCGTGGAATACGTGAGGGGAACACACATAACCGAAAAGAGTAATATTGGCTTTGATATTATGTTAGAAAGTTCAACATAAAATTTTAAATTAATGGATAGAAAGAGACTGCATATACATAAAGAGTACACGAGACTCATTATTTAATAATGCAGAATGAAATTTCAATAATTAGCTATTAGAAAAGCGACTTCAACAAGTCATAAAGCATCCAAAGTCCAAACTCCAAAGCAGGTTAATTTTGACTTCCTTAAACCAAGGCGACGATGGCTGCTTGGTTAATACTATGGACTGGGTGAGCACAGCTAGAGATTCTTGTTAGTACGGATTTTTACACATTTCATAATCTTGATTTACGACATGATGATGCCACGTGATTCTATAGCTTCCTCTTTTGTTCACATATGTGTTTGGCTAGTTGTAGTCGATTTTAGATGTTACAAAATATTTTAGATCCGGGAAGCATGCCACCTACGAATAAATTGCATTGAATGATTCGGAAGAATAGAAAGATGGTGAATAGAGTATCATACCTGAATTTGGCTCCATCCACTCAATCATCTTCTATATCGCTCCTTGAAAGGTCTAGCACGACCAAACTAGCAAAATGAAAACTCTTTGCATGAAATTCCTTATTTGTAATTTCCCAAGAAAACCATCTTAACTCCGAAAGAAGATTCTGGAAGTTGCCAAAAAGATCAATGCCTTTCATTCGAAGGAACCTTAGATTCGGTAAAGCAGATAACTCTTCATATGCTATGTTGTGGCTACAGCCCTCGGAAGTCAAGCTTAGTGCTACCACATCTTCATTTATCTGCGTATCACAGACTCAAATTGAGCATGCAACATATGGGATACAGAGCTACAACAGAGAGGCCTCAAAAGCATGGTCAAACAATTTCTCTAATGGTTGATATGGTTGAGCTCGTCACATACACATTCCAGAACTATGGAGCACTCTTTTACTATGGAGCACTATTTTTCCCAACAAGTAGTTGTTTCCTCCTCTTCCACATAAAATAATTTTCGAGTATGAAAGTGTCATATTTTCGGTTTCTACTTTTCGGGTATAATTTTCATATTAATTCAAATTTCTTTTAGTTTATTCTAAAATCAGGGTTGAAAATAGTCTTTTATTGACAAGTTTTCTTTCATTTTACCTCGATAACACGTGAACTGTTCTTTATTTTTCAAAATTTCCAAAAAGGTACTTTCTATAGACTAGAGCCAAGAAAATAAAGCCAACTATCCGGCAATTTCTTTTGGCTCTCTCTTGAAACTTTGAGACCTTTGACCTGCAGGTTTGACAGAGAGATGTAACCCCACAAAACAAA